>LPNX010669037.1:4259-37883 GCA_001517045.1 Pseudotsuga menziesii | reverse complement strand
CTCTTCTGTAGCGAGTTGAACTCCTCATTCATGGAAGCTTGCCATATTGGATCTCCTGCTGCTTCTTCATATTTTTGAGGATCAGAATCCACCATCAAATAGCATTTTTCAGCAAACTCGGGATACTTCATGCACAGACCACCCTCAAATTGAGATCTAGTCCTCCTTGGGTCATTGGGATCCCTAGCCAACTGTCCTGCTGCATGTAGTGTCTTGGCTGCCCATTTAGGCCTTGTGGGGCTGTTTGGGTCTGCAATAAACTCATCTCCATGAGACAAATCAGAATCAGCATTTCTAACAAACTCTTTACTTACTTCTTGAGGTTCAGGTGGTGAAGAGGCTTCACCAATTTCCACATCTGCAAGGGGTTCTTCTTCAAACTGAACACACCTTTCGATGAAGTCTTTGTTTGTGCTCAAATTTATCAACTTGTACCCTTTTGAATATTCAGATTATCCCACAAAAAGACACTCTTGGCTTTGGGGCTGCAAAGCCTTCCTCTTCTCTGTCGGGATTCTAGCCCATGCCTTTGAGCCAAAAATCCTGAAATGGGTCACATCTGGCTTGTGCCCACTCCATGCTTCGAAAGGATTCATGCCATCCAACTGTTTGTGAGGCACCCTATTCTGAATATAGGCTGCACAATTGATAGCTTCAGCCCAGTACTTTGGTGGAAAAGTTTTGGCCTCCATCATGCATGTTGCCATCTCCTTCAGTGATCTGTTCTTCCTCTCTCCAACACCATTCTGTTGTGGTGTGTAGGGGATAGAATGCTGCATCTGAATACCTGCATCTGCACAATAGTTAATAAACTCAGTATTGACATACTCACCACCATTGTCAGACCTGAGTACCTTGAGTTTTCTTCCACACTGGTTTTCAACCAAAGCCTTGAAGACTTTGAATAGGCCAAAAACTTTTGATTTGTGTTTCATGAAGTGAACCCAACAATACCTGGAAAAATCATCAATAAAGTTCAATGCATATTTGGCCTGACTCATGGACATATGAGGGAATGGGCCAGAAAAATCATTATGAATCAGCTCGAGGGGTGCATAGGTTCTCTCATGGCTGGCTTTCTCAAATTTGTGCTCTGGGTGTTTTCCTAGGATACAGCCTTGGTAGACTCCTTTGGAAAATTTTATCTTGGGAAACCCTATGACCATATCTTTCTCACTAAGATCATACAAATACTTGTAATTTAAATGGCCAAATCTTTCATGCCATAACTTGCTAGCTTCATTAGCATGGATAAGAAGAACAGAGGGGTTTGAGTAAGGCAGGAAGTGTGAAAACATGTATACCTTTTGAGCATGATTCGCTACTCCTTTTGCAATGATTCTTCCACTTGAGATTTCTGTGATCTCAACTTCATCTGGTGAGAATATGACTTTCTTAGGAGACCCAGTGTGGGTCATCTAGTACACTGATAGAAGGTTAGAGGTGAGACCAGGGACATACAACACATTGTTGAAGTTACCATGATCAAGTTCTATCCTTCCTTTGCCTTTACTTTCAGTGAGAGAGTCATCTCCCAGTACAATAGATGGTCCTTTCGACATATCCAGTGAGGAGAAGGCCTCCTTAGTCGAAACCATGTGTCTTGAAGCTCCAGAATCTATGATAAAACTGGGTGAGCTTGATGTGCCAGCAACTAGAGCATGAACTCTCTCTCTGTCATCGGAACTTGATCCTCCTTCTCTCTTCTTTGAGCTTTCTGGAAGGGAGATGCCATTCTTCTCCAGGAGATTGGTCAGCATATCAATCTGCTTTTTCATACAATATCTTTCAGTGTGATTTCCCTTCGAACAGTATGAGCACTTGTTCATTTCACCTTTGTTTTTCTTCTTCTGGGTATTTTTCTTGGGACCTTGTTGATCCTCTAGAGACTGCTTCTTGTCTCTTCTTTGCTCAGGTGGATTTTTAGCTTTCTTTTTGCTTTTAGAATCCACCCTCAAATATCCAGCAACCAGAGCTTGGTCTTTGGAAGGTTTGATGGTGCCCATCATCACCAGCTTGTCTTGTTCTTGTGTGAGAGATTCCATGAAATCTGCAAGGCTAGGCATCTTCCACGTTTGAGCTGTGAGTTTTGTGGCATAGAAGGTCGAAAAAAAGACTGAGTAGTCAGGTCCTAGATTTGAGAGGATGGCCAGTACGATCTGATCATGTTTCTTTTCGATACCACACTGCTTCAGCTGCAAAACTAGTGCTTTGAACTTGGAGAAATATAGCTGCAGGGATTCAAAGCTACTAGGACTCAGAGAAATCAGCTCATTCTCGATCTGATGTCCCCTCATCTCATCTGTCTTTCCAAAAAGATCATAAATCTTCTCCCATAGTTGATCTGGTGAATTTAATCCATCGAGATGGAAAAGGAGGTCTCGGGAAATACTGAGACATAGGAGGCCATAGGCCTCATCTCTCCGATTGTGCCATTTGATCTTCTCTGTAGCTGCATTGGGCTCTACTTCTGTTGCCATAGTCACCCTGTCGAGTCCTTTCTCTCTCAACAAGATCTCCATCTCTGCTTTCCATTCAAAAAATTTGAAGGGAGTCAAGATAGTTTTCTATGAATCCATAGCTTTAGAAAATCTGGCCCGGCTGTCAGTAGAAGGCTCCCAGTCTTGATGTCGAACCTGAAAAAAAAAATTTGAAGGAGAGTAACAACCTAAAATGGCTCTAATACCATGTAGAAATTCTGACCAGCAATAGATTAATTTCACTCACAACAAATTACAATTGATCATGCAAAATTGTCAACAATGGAGACTGAAAATGGAGCTGTAACACAAAATTATATTAACTCAGTGTATAATAGCCAACCCTGTAATAACATAGGTTTCTGAATATATAGAATACATCAATAAGTCGAATGCATAAGGAGGAATCCAAAACTAGCATAAAGCAGGCTTACCCAAATAGGCAAATCCCCCATAGGTGTAAAAAGTTGATCCCAAATATGTCACGAGGCTCACAAATTGGCAAGGGCGCATGGGAAAGCTAATGAGTGGTGGAATGGAAGCTCATACATTCTTTTTCATGGAGGAAAGAGTGGAGGATTAAAGGGAAAGAAAACAAGTTCACCTCACCTAGTCTTGCTTTCCTATGTGCCTTAAAACACTAAAAAAGCAGTCAATAAAGCAGAAAAAGCAGAAGGGCACCTAGGAGGCCATGAATAAAGCAGATTTGATTCCTAAGCCTTTCCCAAGTGTTACATGAGTCAAATATGGCAATTTTGACCTCTATGGATAGGCAATTAGCAACTTGCACATGGTGGGACTCATGAACTAGGAAAATAAGACAAAAATAAATGAATTAATGTCTAAGTGGGTAATACTATGGGTTTGATTATTCTAACAAACTTTGGAATGTATTCATCTATGTATCTTATGTATTGTAACCTGATGTTTATTCTAGGATGTATCTATTATGTATTTGAGTCATGTTGTCACGCCCCGATGTTCCAATTGGGAGGATCAATAATGTAAACAAGTCATGTCAAGTCATAGTGGGTAACTCTCTGATTGTGTAAGAGTTAAAGTCCCTACAGTTCCGGGGCACTAGGGTTATTAGACTCTCCAAGTAGAGGTCAGCCCTAGTAGGGTTTTATTCATGTCGAGATTAGTATAAATAGAGATTTGGGATCTCTATTTAGTACACATCACTCACACACTCAAGTGTAGTGAATATTTGAGGAAGGAAAGACACTGGGGCTAGACAAGAAGAATATTATTGCTGTCAAGAATGCATCTTACTGTTTTGGGGTTTTACATCTTATGTTGGTTATATCTCTGAGGAAGTTGCGGGGTTTTCTCCATTTATGGTTTCCCCGATCAAAAACACTGTGTTCATTGTCTCTTGTGTTTGATTGCTGTACTTTTTATTCTCTCAGTAAAGATCCTAACATAATGCTAGCTTAATGTTGAAAAACTAACATAGTATCAGAGCTAACCTGAGAAGAAGACACTATTCAGCTACGAGAACTAGGGATTCCTAGTTTGTGGATCTTCCTCCACATATTTTCAGCAAAATTAAGGTGGAACAACTCTCCTCCTTAGGGTGCATCTTTCTGTTGAAGCAGAATCCAATTCTGATGTTTTCAGTTTTGGACCTGTCACTGCTGTCGAAAATTAGGGATTTTCAAAGAAGACAAATTTTTCAGTGAACCTATGCCTGGATTGATCTCCTCCCCAAAATTGAAGTTAGGGACAAATTTCAAGGCATTTGGGTAGACAGAACTCTGGAAAAGTAAAACCCTAATTTTCTCATGAACCAGCTCTACAGGATTTCAGCTCAAGTTTTAGATCTGACATCTTGAACCTGGTAATATCTAAAATATTTTGTATTTCCATTTGAGGTTCTCATTTAAGATGTCTCATCATACCAATCTTAATGAAAATATTGAGGGAGCTGAAAACTTCTGAGCCTGGAAGTATAGGATCTCCTTGGTCCTGGAAGAGAATGAATTAGACTCCTACATTCATGAGGAGGTTCCAGTTCTAGAGGGAGATGAGGCAAATGAATTACATAAGAAAAAGATGGTTATGGCAAAGAGGATCATTGCTGATTCTATTAAGGATCACCTTATCCCACAGGTGTCCTCTCTCAAGACACATAAAGCTATGTTTGATTCCCTAACCAAATTGTTTGAAGGGAAGAACATCAATCGGAAGATGAGCTGGAGAAACCAACTAAAGAATGTGAAGATTTAGAATGCTGAAACAATCCAGTCTTACTTCACAAGAGTTTCTTAAATCAAAGAGAAACTAGAATTAGTTGATGAAGAAGTGGCAAATGCAGAGATTGTGATGACTACATTGAATGGCCTTCCTAGGTCATGGGATTCTTTCATCCAAGGAATCTGTGCTAGGAAGAAGTTAGTCAAGTTCAACAAACTATCAAAAAAGTTCTCTCAAGAAGAAGCTCGAATAGCAGCTCTAGAAGAGAAGATGGGAAGTGAAGACCAAGCTCTTACGATACACTCCAAGTCTCACCCCAAGTCAAGCAAGAGAAAATATCATGGTTCTAGAGGTAAGCACTTTCACAAAAATAATACTAGAATAGATGTATCTAGGATCATATGCTATACTTGTGAAGAAGCAGGACACTATGCAAGGAATTGTCCTAACAAAAAGAATAGAGTAAAGAAGAGCAACAAAAGAAGACATCATGCTCATGCTGCAGAGGATGATGAACCATCCAGGAAGAGATCTAGATATGAAAGTGAAGATTCTTCAAGCGAGGATGATTATGTTCTGATATCAGCTCTCATAGGTAACATTACTCATAGTAGTGATGATTGGCTTATAGACAGTGGGGCTTCCAAACATATGACTGGATTCAAGTAATCTTTTGTTAGACTATCAAAACATGAATCACCTCACAAGGTAAAGCTAGGAGATGACTACCAATATCCAATAAAAGGAAGTGGGGAATATTCATATGAGTTAGACTCTAGAAAAACTCTAACAATGAAAGAAGTATTGTCTGTTCCAGGACTCAAGAAGAACCTTCTCTCCATATCAGCATTAGATGCAAAAGGAATGCAGGTTGCATTCATAGATGGTCAAGTCATCATGTGGCCAAAAGGAAATACTATCGATGATGTGGTAGTGATTGGAGAACAAGAAGGAGGATTGTACAAATTAAAGGGCCATCCAGAACAAGCCTTGGTCCATGACACAGTAGAGCCAAGTGAACTTTGGCATAGAAGGATTGCACATGTGCATTACAGAGCACTACCTATTGCAAGCAAAGTTGTTAAAGGTCTTCCAGAAATACAAGTAAAAAATGATGGGGTCTGCAAGGGATGTGCGAAAGGAAAGAATAAAAAGAAGACATTTCCAAGCAGTGAAAGCAAAGAAAAAGGAATCTTGGAAATCATCCACTCTGATTTATCCGGTCCTATGTCATCAAAATCTCTAAGTGGGTATGCATATTATGTTTCTTTTATTGATGATTTTTCTAGGAAGACATGGGTTTACTTCATGAAGAACAAAGACGAAGTATTCAGTAAGTTCAAAGAATTCAAATCCTTGATCGAAAACCATACTGAAAAGAAGATCAAGAACATTTGATCAGATAATGGCGGAGAATTCACTTCAAATGAATTCAGATAGCTATGCAAAGAATCAGGGATTAAGAGGGAGTTGTCCACTCCTTATAATCCACAACAGAATGGGGTTGCAAATTGAAGAACATAACTATCATGGAAGCTGCAAAAGCAATGCTTCATGATCAAGATCTTCCTATGCATCTTTGGGCAGAAGATGCTAGAACAACGGTGTATGTACAAAATCGTACTCCACATAGAGTACTCGAGAACAAGACTCTTGAAGAAGTCTTCTCTAGAAAGAAACCAGAAGTCAGCCATCTTAGAATATTCGGCTGTCCTGTGTACATCCACATTCCAAAAGAGAAGAGGACTAAATTAGATCCTTCAGGACAGAAGGGTATATTTGTGGGATACTCTGAAAGCTCGAAGGATTACATAATATATTTCCTAGGATATAAGAATATTGACATCAACAGGGATGTGACATTTGATGAAGACACAACTTACAACAAATCCAGAAAGAGACCTGCTGAAGAACCTAAAGAAGCAGAAACACCCAGAATTCATGATACAACCATGAATGAAGAAACTCGAGAAGAAGATCAAGAATTTGAAGAACCACAAAGACCTGTAGATCCACCTCTGTAGAAGAATCCTCATAAGAGGAAACCTGCTTGGGTACGAGAACTTATCCAAGGTGCGGAAAGATATGGGGCTCCAGAAGAGAATTATAGAGAAAGAAAGAGGACCAGATCCAATTCCAGGTATGTAGCTTTACTATGTGATTTCATTGATAAAGAACCTTCCAGTTATGAAGAAGTGGAAGAATAGAAATAATGGAAGGATGTTATGATCAAAGAGTACCAATCGATCATGAAGAATGATGTTTGGTATGTTGTCTGAAGACCAGAAGGGAAGTCAGTTGTAACTTCCAAATGGATCTACAAGATCAAGCATGCTGCAGATGGTAGCATTGAAAAGTATAAAGCAAGATTTGTAGCTCAAGGTTTCTCTCAGAAAGAGGGAATAGACTATGAAGAGATCTTTGCACCTATAGCCAGATACACTTCCATTAGATCAGTACTTGCTCTAGTGGTAGTAATGAAATGGAAGATACACAAAATGGATGTCAAGAATGCTTTCTTGAATGGTGTAGTAGAAGAGGAAGTGTATGTAGAACAACCACTCAGTTTTGAGACACATGACAGCGAGTCTCATGTATGCAGATTGAAGAAAGCCCTGTACGGTTTGAAACAAGCACCCAGGACATGGTACGGTAGAATTGATAGCTTTCTATCCAATTTGGGCTTTACCAAGAGTAAAGCAGATTCCAACCTTTACTACAAGGTTGAATATGGCAACCCAGTGATGCTCCTACTATATGTAGATGATATGTTTGTGATAGGTTGATTACTGATACAAAGAGAAATCTTGTTTCCAAGTTCGAGATGAAGGACTTGGGTATGATGCATTACTTTCTAGGTATGGAGTTGTGGCAGAGTACGGATGGAATCTTCCTTGGACAAGGGAAGTATGCAGTAGAGATCCTGAAGAGGTTTGGGATGATGGAATGCAAGATTATGGCCACACCTATGGCATCAAACCTAAAGCTATTGAATGATGCTTCTTCAGAGGTGGTTGATGCTACGATGTATCGTCGGATGATTGGATCATTGATGTACCTAACAAACATGAGACTAGACATTTTCTTTGCTATGAACACCTTGAGCTAGTTCTTGACAGATCCAAGAAATGTTCACTTGATTGCTGCAAAGAATATTCTAAGGTACTTGAGGGGTACAATTGATTATGGGCTTAAGTATGATGTGAGTCAAAATTTAACCTAGAGGTTTATGTTGATTAAGATTGGGCATGCAGTGCCATTGATAGAAAGAGCACTTCAGGGTGTTGCTTCAGTATGGGATTAAGTGTGATCTCTTGGTTTAGCAAGAAGAAATCATGTGTGGCACTGAGTATAGCTGAAGCAGAGTATGTCGCAGCTTGTTCAGCTAGTTGTGAGGCAGTATGTCTATGGAAGCTACTATCTGATATATTTGATCTCCAGTTGGATGTTGCTTGTATACATTGTGACAACCAGAGTTGTGTGAAGTTGTTAGAGAATCCAGTGTTCCATGACAATTCGAAGCACATCGAGATCAAGTATCACTATATCAGGGATATGGTGTAGAGGGGAGCAGTGAAGCTCCAATATGTTGCGATGGAGGAACATATAGCTAATGTGTTGACGAAGCCATTAGCCAGAGTGAATTTCGATTACTTCAGGGAGAAGCTTAGTGTTCTCTAGATCGAGGTTTCCTCCAAGGGAAAGTGACGAGTCCTAAAGCCATTCTGACGAGCAGGCCAGATGTAAGGGCAGTGCCATTCTGTTCATGGCTAAAGGATTTAGTTCCTTCCATGTTAGATGTGAGTGCTAGCTATTCTGTCGAGTAGGACAGATGTAAGGGCTACTGCCATTCTGGTGAGAAGTTCAGATGTAAGGGCAGTGCCATTCTGTTCATCACTAAAGGATTTGTTTCCTTCCATGTCATATGTGAGCTCTGGCCATTCTGTTGAGTAGGACAGATGTAAGGGCTACCGCCATTCTGTCGAGTAGGACAGATATAAGGGATACCACCTTTCTGACGAGTAGGTCAAATGTGAGTGCTGGCCATTCTGTCGAGTAGGACAGATATAAGGGCTACCTCCTTTCTGACGAGTAGGTTAGATGTGAGTGCTGGCCATTCTCTCAAGTAGGACAGATATAAGGGCTACCACCTTTCTGACGAGTAGGTCAGATGTGAGTGCTGGCCATTCTGTCGAGTAGGACAGATATAAGGGCTACCGCCTTTCTGATGAGTAGGTCAAATGTGAGTGCTGGCCATTCTGTCGAGTAGGACAAATATAAGGGCTACCGCCTTTCTGATGAGTAGGTCAGATGTGAGTGATGGCCATTCAATCGAGTAGGAAAGATATAAGGGATGCCACCTTTCTAACGAGTACGTCAGATGTGAGTGGTGGCCAGATGTAAGTGCTACCAAATACCTACGAGGAGGTAGGCATACATCCAACATGAAAGAAGGCTAGCTTTGTAGAAATTCCTATGACGAGAAGAATCATGAGATAGCACACATGATGATGACCAGGTGAGATCCAGATCAAGCTATGATCCAGATCCAGTTATGATGACTTCGAGAGATCTAGATCAAGTGATGATCTAGATCCAGTAGTGATGATCCAGATCGAGAGATGATCCAGATCAAGTGATGATCTAGATCTAGTCCAGTGATGATGATCCAGATCGAGTGATGATCCAGATCCAGTGATGTTGATCCAGATCGAGTGATGATCCAGATCCACTGATGATGTCCCATAATGATCCAAATCGAGAGATGATCTAGATTCGAAGGATACAATAACTTGAATATGAATATGACTTGAATACTTAGAAGAATCGAGATGCAGATGACGAGATGATCTAGTTGATACAGAGAAGAAGACCAGTGCTGAAAATTGTGTCGAAATAATACCTTCCTAGTTAAGAGGGAGTGTTGATGTATTTGTAACTTCAGAATGTATTCATCTATGTATCTTATGTATTGTAACCTGATGTTTATTCCGGGATGTATCTATTATGAATTTGAGTCATGTTTTCATGCCCCAATGTTTCAATCGGGAGGATCAATAATGTAAACAAGTCATGTCAAGTCATAGTGGGTAACTCTCAGATTGTGTAAGCGTTAAATTCCCCACAGTTCTGGGGCACTAAGGTTATTAGACTCTCCAAGTAGAGGTCGGCCCTAGTATGGTTTTAGTCATGTCAGGATTAGTATAAATAAAGAGCTAGGATCTCTATTTAGCACACATCACTCACACACTCAAGTGTAGCGCATATTTGAGGAAGGAAATACACCATGGCTAGACGAGAAGAAGATTACTGCTGTCTGGAGTGCATCTTACTGTTTTGGGGTTTTACATCTTATGTTGATTCTATCTCTAAGGAAGTTGAGGGGTTTTATCCATTTATGGTTTCCCCGATCAAAAACAATGTGTTCATTGTCTCTTGTGTTTGATTGATGTACTTGTTATTCTCTCAGTAAAGATCCTAACATAATGCTAGCTTAATGTTGAAAAACTAACAAAAAGGGACTTGCCTCAGTCCAATTTTTGGAGTACCTTCACTTGATTGGAAAGTCACAGCTAGATAGGAGACTAGTCCAAGCACGGATTCCCCATACTTTCCCAAGTTTGTCATGTAAATATATTGACATCAAACCCTAGTTCTAAAATTATATTGTCCATGTCATAATCTCCTATCTGCGGAGGCATTCTTAACTCGTGACCAATTTTGAATTTCTTTCTAACCTGGTTAACTCTGTTTTCAGGTTGTGGCTCTACTGGTGTCTCTTATATGAGTTCTTGTAGTTATTCGATAGAATATTTATCTTGGATTAGAGCTAAGAAACTTGATAGAAAGGACTTGAGTTTACTAACCTTTTGTGGGACCTTCTTTTGGAATATATGTTGGAATTGTTTAGGCATCTCCCTGACTTCTTCTGAAGTCGATGGCTCTTCTAGATCCACAAACTATGGTCACACATCCATGAATACTTCCTTCTATTTTTGTACATCAAACACTACCTTATTCTATGTCATAGGTTGTACCTACAGCTAAATTCATTCTTACAGCATTTCCAGATCAGCTACGGTTGCAGCACCTCCTCATGTTAATTCAGCAACAATCATCAGGACATTTAAGTTAGAATTCGGAGTCGGATTGGTATTATGTGCAGAAGTAGGACTTGCGATGGTCGTGGCCTGCCACTTTGCAATCCACTGGGGATATTGCTCCACATTATGGTCCTGTCCCTTACAATATGAGAATGTATTTGCAGGTTCCAAGAAATCTCTGGCATAATGACCTAGCTGTCCATAGTTGTAGCATGTAAGTTGACCTCTTCATCTACCAAATCCTCCTCCACCTCCTCTTCCTCTAAAGTTCCCACCACCCCTTACCTTAAGGTGTGGTTGTTGTGGGGGATATTGATTCTGTTGATATTGTGGATGATAGTTATTTTGTTGCGTGTATGGTTGTTGTGGCAGATATTAAGGCTGATATTGGTTCTGATACTAATTAGGTGGGAACTACATAAGCTGATATGATTCTTGCATGGGTTCAACCTGATTCTTCCCATCATTCTTCATTAAGTATGTGTCCACCATATTTTCCTTTAAGAGATGATATGCTATGAAATCCTTGTCTTCATGCCCTACGAACTTGCAAAATTTACAAAACAGGTTCGTTGGGGTAATAAAAATCTTTTGCAAGTATAGGTAGTAATTGTCGCGATGTCGTCTAGACTAGAAGATGCGACACCATGGTACTCCATGGACATTTAACGGGTTTGGTCCACCAGATGAGACATAATTCATGAAGTTCGAACAGTTATCCTTAGTGTGTTAGTCTATTCTACATTTTGTGCACCATAATTCTTCATGGGATTCCTTACCCTTCTTGATGTCATGAAGCTATATGGTTAGATTAGCCAACTACAGCTGAATCTGTAACATTCCTGCGGCACCAGCACCAATTGGAGAGGCTTCTAGCTTCATTTCCAATTCTAGCGCTTCCATCTGTGACTCAATCTTTTGTTGCATCAATGGCCCTCAGATGTCTGGAAACAATACAAAAATAAACCACTCCTTATGTTGAACATCCGAAATCTAGAAACTTACTTTGGACATCAATGTTGTAAATAGTTGGTCAAAGTCCCATACTATCTCTGCTAGTGCTTGCTTTATCTCTTTGATCTCAGTGATGCACTGTGAATCATATTTAGGTTTTCTAAACTCATAGATCATTATGGTGCATATCTCCTCAAGGGTATTCTATGGTGATCCTAATGGTACTATACATTACTTCATAAACCACTCCAGCACACGACCTCTTATATTCGTGATCATCTGTGCTTTCTTTAGTTTTGCATTTTGAACTAAGAAAACCATCCAAACAACTTCACATATGAACCAATGCTGCTATGGATCCTCTGCTCCATTACCATTGAATGTGGGTAACCGAATATCTGCCCAACCCATTGATTTTGCATTGGGGTTATCCAATGATGTAATTAATGGGGGTGTTTCCTCTTGATCTATGGTCACAGTACTAGAACTATCAGTATTAATAAATCGCTGAGAATATGAGGCTCTAGATGTTACCTCAGGTGATGCTCCTAGTTTGATGTAGTTATGTCCTGACCTTGGTGTCTCGTTGGACTCTTCAAAGTATTCTTCTCCTTATGATATTGGGATATAGTCCTCCTCTTCGTCACAATATCCCTCATATACTTGCGACTGAAGTTTGTGTTTGCTTTCCTCAAACAAACTATGAGTTTGTCAACCTTCCTCTATCTTTCTCCTCTTTCCATATCTAAATCTCCTTCCACTCCATAGGAATCCAATCTCTAGCTCAAGATTTATACTTCCTAGGAACATCTCAACTCACCATTTCCCATTTTATTAACAGTTCGTCTGCGACATATCCTTCCTCTATAGTAAGTGACTCAACTACTCAACTATAGGATAGCCTTCTCACAAATAATCATCTTGATCCATGTATCGACAAATAACAGATATATTTTTCGGGGTCCTTGGAAAAATGTTCTTTCAGCCTCACTATATGAGTTTATAGCCTCTACTGCAAACTCAATAATATATCCTTGTAAAATACTGTCAACCCAAAAATCAACAGCTCTAAAGATGGTGTTACTTGCAATGGTTATCTCATGCACCAACTCATCATTCAACTGAACTGTGTCTCGTCTCTAGAAATTTGTCTTCTTCCTTGCCAATCTTGAAAACAATTTGTACAACACAATAGGAAACTTTGCAAAAAAATATATCATGGATATCAGAATATATGTATCGGTCTACCTATTTTTATGGGCTCAACTGAGATCCCGTGCTCTCTTCTTGCACTAATTTCAGCATCTTGGACTCCATATAGTCCTCTATCTTGTTCTTTTTCAGATGCGAGAACATGCCCCTCGACTCAAATGGTTAAGGTCCTGGAAACAAAACCATTTGTTGGCCTCTTTTCTCTTGTTTTCTAGACCCGCAGTTCAACAAAAAAAAATACCAAAAAGACACCATAAGAAATCTACCCGATAGAGAAAGCTCTATCGGCAATGCCCGCAAAGAAGGCATAGACTCACCTGAGATATCTTTATGGTTAACTGCCAAAACCATGTTTATGGATTTGGCAAGGGATTCTAGTCCCTTTTCATGCAGCCAAGGCGCTTGACAAAGGCGACTAGATGGATTCTTATACTGCGTGATGATAACACAGTGGTAAGTCGCAACTAGAGTATGACACAAATTTACCATTATGACCCTAAAATTGGCACAACAACACAACAAATATGATTCCTTGTGCTCAACAAACATCGTGTGAAACATGCCTTAACTTAACAATTGAATCATCAATCCATACATATCATTCTAATAGTGCTTTAATCCTTCATGCATCAACTGATTGTTCCTACTACGATATCCATTCAACAATAACCGTAATAAAGAAACATTCATCATTAAACACATTCATCCACATAACACAGTAAATAACGTGAAAACCCATCTGGGAAAAACCACCAAGGTGCTCTTTAATTGGCATGAGAATGGTTTATAGTACCTTGCATCCTGCGATATGTAGACTATTATTTAGATATGTCTATTTGACTCAATATTCTTGACCTCATGCTCTCTATTTTATTCTTCTATCTACTCCTACTATTCCACACACAACCTATATCGACTCTTCTATTCTACTGGAAGTATAGACACACAACTGCAGGATCTGTGGCTCAACATCCTTCCCCTTCTGCTAAACTCTCCTCTGAGTCTTATTCCTCTAAATATTTCTCTAAATTTAACTAAGAACTTCATAAATATTGAAAAACAAACATCTAATGAACAAATCACTTAAGCCAACCCTTATACAGGTTGGGGTCCTCCTATATATAATATTTACAATAACATACAGGGTCGAATAAGTACAGCTCAGTTATTATAGACTCAACAACCCAAAATATCTATGGTTTACATTAATTTCGGCCCATACTTAGCCATAAGAGTTCTGCAAGGAATTAACCAAGGCCTTAACTAGCCGCAGAAATATCTTTCAACTCATTTGTATCAAACATAAATAGCTACAAAATTTTCCTTCCTCCTCCTATTGGATCGCCCTTCTGTAGTCTTCCTTGACTTCCATCTTCCAGCCTTCACTTCTCTACCTACCTCTTCCACCGAATCAGATCTGTCTTCCTTATTGCAGCATCCTTGTCACAACTCTCCTTCCACCTCTTTCTCCATTGCATGCATGTTTTTATCTTATCTACATCTATTCCTTCTTAGCCTACTTTTCTCCTATCATGCACAAACTTTTCATCCTTTTTCTTGTGCATTCACTTCTTCCTTGGTAGTTCTTCCAGTACAACAAGCATAGTAACATGGGAGGAAGGAAAGGAAAAATAGATGTTTTGAACAATTGTTTGTTCGAAGGTTGAATAAGGGATTGGGCTGGAAATTTTAGACAATGGAATGTCTATGTTAGAGGCTGGAAGTGATGATGAGGGTACTAAAATTTTCTTAGGAGCAAAACCAAACTTCAAAAATACTATTTGGTCACCTAATGCTACAACCCAAGTTGATGTTGGGATGACTAATGTCCCAATATGTAAAGGAAATTTAGGCTAGCCTTTTTTTTAGGGCCAATGAGTTTTTTGCACACACCATCAGTGATAGTTTGGAAGGAAACCTCTTCAATAACTAACCTATCAGGAAATATCCCCGAAAACATTTGGACAGTATTGCTACCTGAAATTTTGAGGTATGAAAAGGATTCACCAACTTACCAATAACCCATTGTGGCGATGAAGGTTTTGGATTCAGCTTAAAAAGCAGGAGATTCCTCTTTGAATATTTTAAAATAAATACTACCCAGAAACTATTCACAAATGTCATAGAACAAAATTGCATAATTGTTATCCAACAATGTTGAACAATAAATAGGTACAGGAGGGATCCGTAAAGTCTAGTTCCATCCCAAATTGGGATATTGGATTTCTGTGCAGAATACAGTGAGAATACATCAATGATAAAAGATGAAAAGAAGAATTTTGGCTTCTTTCAGGTGGTTTCTTTCTGATAATATTGAATGGTTTTTTTGAGTTCCAACAATAGGATATATTCCCAAGGGAAAGACTTTCTAGTTGTTAGGACATGGTGTGATACCAGAGCCCACTCATTTTTAAACACAAAATAGTTCTGAAGACCATAAAGCCTACAAATCATGGCTGCCAATAAGGAATAAGGCTCTCAAAACCAGGAAACTGGGTATAGGTTGTCAGCCCTTTACGAGAAACTATTGGGTTCATTCATCTAGGACTTCAGCATTTCGTTAAATTTATACCTAGTATTAGAAGATTGGGTTAACTCAGCATTAAGGGGTTTCGTAGTCAGTTTAATAGCATAGGCTCTGGTAAAAACCTCAGGATGGAAGGTAGTTATCTGCTACCTTTCTTTATCATTAAACGACTTGTCTTTAGGTTTTGCATGTTCTAAATACATTTAACCACGTCAGTATAGGGAAGGATAAAGGGCCTGGAAGCAATGGCATGTAGCCGTGAATCCCTAATTTTATGATATTCCAACTGGTCGTTTCGAATATATAAAAGGTCATCATTATCAAAAAACGAGTAGACCCTAGACCAATCAATTTGGTAAGTTTCGATAATTATACCACTAGTGTCTGAGAAGATGCCCAAGTTCGGGTCTTTGTTTAGCATATCTTTGTGAGTGTTATTGCAATGGGTGATTCGTGCCAATTTTTTTGGAAGGTTGAATAGCTCTATTAAATGCATAAGCATGAAATCAAAACAAATTGAGAAACAAGGAAACCGTAAACAATAAAATGCAGAAACGATATAAAAACCAACCTAAGTTGACTGCGAACTGTAAAAATGATCCCTATTAATATTTGTAGTAAAAGCCACCCAGCAAGGTAATTTTAAAAAATGAAAATGATAAAGAAAATGCAAGGAGCTCATATATTTATATATTTTCAATGGGTCAAAATCAGGCCGTAGGATTAAAAATAAATAGGCAGTCGAGATCAAATCTTGCGGGATGCAAAATCAGATAGCGATATTTCAATTTTATCAATTCCCCCCCAATCCACAATCTACAAATTGTGGGTTGTGGGATGCAGGCTCAAAACTTTAACAAACTAATGGGAAAGAGAGTTCCCACACCCTGCAATTCTCAATTGCGGGTTGCAAGATGGAAAAAAATATTAAAATTTAACTAACCTTTTCCTCAATACACAAATTGCAAGTTGTACAAATGCACAACACGATTCATAATTCAAACTAATTCCTGCAATCCACAATCTGCAATTGTAGGATGTGGGATGATAAACTTCCAAAGCAAGGAAAAAAAAGGCCCACAATTTTTAGAATAACAATCCAAACTAGAAATTTTCAAAGGGATAAAATCCTACTCTTATTAATCCAACTATGAAGGTTAAAAATTAAATGAATCCTGATGAAAAAACCCACAATGAAAGGAATTTGAACGATTACCTATGTATTTAAAACATTTCGAGATCCCATGCTCAAATAAGACATGGGAGTTGTTGTACCTGCAACAAATGGCCACTGGCTGGGATGAAGCAATTATCTCTGTAAATAAGAACTTCCTTTGAAAGAAAAACATGTCAGTAAAGAAATATTTCAGCTTGAAATTTTAGAAAATGTTTATATAAGAGCACAACCAATAAGGAGAGTTACCAAAATGCTTGATATATCCCCATCCATGATCGATTAAAAATGATGCAAATCTGATAAGGAGGTATAAGGAATAATAAGTATCCCTTACCTTCATCCATTAATAGGCATAAAGTTTGAGTTGAACCTGGGAGAAAACCTAGGCCGACTTCAGATATCCAAAAAATAGGTCACCTTGATTTTTTTTTCTTATTGAATAAAACCTGTAAGACTTCATTGACATAAGACCCCTGCACCTAGTTGGTAATCAGTTCCATTCACAAGCCTGATATGGAAACTGAACAAGCCAGCTCGATAAGGTGACCCCTTATCTTCTAGTTGTATCATTGAAAGCAACTATCATGGCCCGATAACCATCTAATGATAATTTTAGTCCAACATCAAACCTATGATCATGACAAGGTTGGCTTGTGATAAGACCTCCCTGTCCTTATGTGCAACAATTGCCTTACAGGAGAAAACACGAATTTATTTGAGTGTGAACTACAAGACACTACCATGGCTTGATATCCACATAATTGTAGCGTTACTCATTGATGCTGTATAGATCATGAATGAACTGACCTACGATAGGATCTTCCATCTTTCAACAGAGACTAAACATCACCTCCCTAGTTTGATGGTGAAGATGTCATTCCACCAAGCATTTATGAACCTAATGGGCTAGCTTGTGATAAGACCCTCCATATTGCAATCCATAATCGTTAATGAAAATTATTTTCAATGTGACTATGATAGGATCCAGAGTAGATAGGCATGACTAGGTTATAAAGATATGTTGTATTGCACTAATGAAAAATGAGATAAGAAGAACCAGTTACCTACACAACCCAAATTACACGAATAAAGTATAAGTAAAGATATTGACTAGGATGAGAATGTATCAATCTAAAATACTGCAATTATTGGTTTTCAATTCTATATAAAAAAAATCATGACTTAGGCTTAAAAAGGTTGAAACTAACAATGTATTCAAAATTCAGAGTAGTGCAATCTTGAGATAAACTGATCAAACACCATTACCTAATGTGAAGACATTATTAAAACACCTACTAATCAGGAAAATAGATCAAAACAAAGGAAATTGAAAAACAAACACACCAAAACTATATACATAATGTATCAAATTGTTTAAACAAAATAATTTTTGAGCGAAGAAACATTCACTGGGTAAGTATCAATGATTCCGTCCAGTGTCTACCCAAATAGCATTGTAAAGTTGGGTGTGCCAATATTTATGATAAGAGGCCACTATTTTCTTCAAAATTTTTAACAAGTTCTTGTTAGAATATTCAACAAGCCCATTTCATTGTGGATAATAATTGGTAGAAAACTTGAGTTTGATCTGTTTTTAAGCGCATAGTGTGTTAGATCAATGGACGTGAAATAAGATGCATTGTCAAAAACTAGATATTCAGGGGCACCAAACCTAGTTACTATTTGACTTTCTGTTGCTGCCTTTCACACACCTAGGTCACGTGGCAGAAATATTCAAGCCACTCGATGTGTCCTTGGGGGAAAGTCTCGATTCAAGCCTGTCACCTTGTTCTTGACTCCTCCGTTTAGGCTCAACTCCTAACGAAGCCAAGGGGGGTAGACCCTATTAAGTTACTAAGGATAATTACTTAGTGTTGTGATGTTAAATTGAATGAGTTGCTTAGGAGTTTGAAATTTAACTATGGATAATCAAAGATGGCAAGATGTAAAAGATGAACACACGAAAGCACAATGCTGAGACACAATATATGTATAAAGCAAGAAATTAACCAGTGCCTTAGAATGGAGTCAAAAATAGAATCAATATGCTTGCATGTGCTTGGAGTGAATGTTTTGTGATTGCCTCTTGGTACGTTTTTAGTTAAGTTTGAAGTGTGAGTTGATTAAAATTAGGCTAAGGGGGGACTCCAGATATACCCGAGAGTACTTGGAGTATGTCCAAAACTAAAACTTCACGGCTACCTGCAAGGAATATGTGGGCTGAAATGGAGTCTTTGGGGCTATTGTTCATAATGCACCTATTAGGGTGTGACAGAGATCAGCACTCCGAGGTCACTTTTCAGTAAGTTCCTGCTTCCTTTGGGTATTTTTCCACCGTAAAGGTTTGATCTAGGTATTGGATTTTCACCTGATGGTTTGTCAGTTGGGGAGTGTGAGTCCTAATTATACTATTCACCCAAGTGATTTTGATATAGCTTTACTGATCAGACGAACCGCAGTCAAGTGCAGAGCATACACATTGGAATCTTGTTAATTTTTATAAGTTTTAAACTGAGTGTTCTTGTTTAAAATGAAAACCCTCCAGGAACCTCTTTCGATCCAAGTGGATCTCAATTGGGGAATAGAGGAGGGGTTAATTTTAAAATTATTGATAAATAAAAGATGAAAAATAAAACAAATACACAATTCTGGTTTTCTAATTAATCCTACAACGAATCTCTTTCCCATTTCGGGTCAATCGGGAAATCGTGGGGTAAGTATTACGATTAATTTGAAATGTAATATATGGAGTATGGAATTGATAACAAAATAAAGTATACTACCCTTCAAATTATATCAATGCTAGTAAAAAATAAATAAGCAAAAACCGACGAAAAGGGCACCGACGCAAATCCCGCCAGGGGGGATGGGGAATGGGATCGAAAGAGCCTATTCCAAAAATGATTTTATTTATTATTGGTTACAGAATCAGTGAACTGAAATTATCAGAAAATTCTTGGTCCTTATACAGGATGAAACCAATATTTTACAACTTTGGAAAATTTTTGAGTTTCTAGTGAGAAGGGAAACCCCTGGGGGGATTTGAGCGCTCCTGAGGCCACTTCGGACAGCAGCTTCCTTTATTATCTGTCAGACATTATAAAATACAGCGAGCATGTTATAATAACAAACACCCAAAATCACTTTAAGAGTACCTTTGGATCAGCCTACCTTATCTCAGAAAAAATGAAGTTAAGACTAACTATAACAAACAAAAGGGAACCAAGGAAAGCAAGCTTTCCTTGGGATCTTGGTTTGCTGTTTGTGCAGCCAATGAAAATGCACTGATATTTCATAATATTAAATTTTATAACAGTGAAATGAAATCTAATGCATGTGATCTACAAGTTTTCTTTAAAATTCATGCAAAAGGACGATTTCCCTAAAGCTAGATCTAGAATGCTTATGAAACTTTTTCGAGTGCAAGATCTAGACTGTGAGCTATGAAATATCAGATCTATGTGTATTTTACTTTGATGAAATATATCCAACTAAAATCAAAGCTATGAACTGAACAAAGTAACCAGGTAAAGTGTTGATTTTGAGGGAGGAAGAGGAGGAAAGAAATGTTGGTTTCCTTGAAGATCTGCAGTAGAGATTTCAGGTGGAATGTCGAGGGACTATGCCTTTGAAATGTTTTGAAGAGAATGAAGAAGCAAGCTATATCAGCATCCTCTCCAAAGTATGAACCTGCAACTCAGCTGAAATCAAAGAACTTGCCAAGAAACCTGTGAGATCGGATTAGTACATACAAAGAGATTCACGATAACATGCATATAAGATTATAGGACATGCTAAATCTAGATCTCTAAACATGCATCAAAGGAGAGTGATAGTCAATTTCCTAAATATTGTAATAATCTAATTACCAATCCTAACCATAGATCTACAAGAAACTAGCAAGAAATGAAAACAGATACAGGTTACCTCAGTAAAATAATGGCAATAATCATCCACACATGTAATGGCACAACACCGTCTGGCCTCCAAAGCTTTTCTTTATTTCAAATAAAGAATAACAACAATACAATAGCAGCAGCACCTCAATCCCTATTCTAACTCACTTGGAAGAGGAGGTTGTGCTTGGATATATACAAATTACAAGCCATCTAGCCCAGGGGGGGCACAATTCCTCATGGAATCAAGTGAAATCAACTGATGGAGAGTTCATCAATGTAGAACTAAAGCTGGACTGAGCCTACTTGTCAACTAGGGGCTTGATTGAGCTGACACATCAACCCATACAACGACACATCGGCCCACAGAGAATCCAGGAGAGTCCACACGTGTGGAGGAGAGAGAGAGGGCGCAATTCCCCATGAAGACAGCTGTAGATCAACTCTGGATCTGATTTTGATCCCCTCCTTCAGTCAAGGATTTGTCAGATCCATTCAATCTACTCCAGATCTGATTGATTTTAGTCAAATCGGTTGAGTATCCACTGATTTATTGATTTTGGATTTGCTCCATTATTCATCAATTTATTAATTAAAATAATCAATAATTGATTTTTGGGGCTTTCTGACCTGAGTGATGGAAGATAACTCAAAACTTAGGAAAACGTGGGTCCATGGGTTTACATGGTGCTCTTAGCTTGAAAATGAGCACCTACATGACTCAAACTAATTATTTGGCCTACTTTTATTACAAAATCAATTTTTCCAATTAAACTATTAAAAAATAGCCTAAGTTTTGGAAAAATTAAATTTTAATGAAAAAACACTAAAAAAACTAAAAAATTGAAAAATTGAAAAACACCTAGGGGGACTTAGACATGTTCATATGACTCAAAAAATATTTCTATCATGTTTATACATTGACACATAGACTTTAATAACCTCAATAGGCCCAAATGCCAAGCCGACCACCCCAACTTTGGAGGTATGGAGTGAAAAACTCAGAAATTATCAGTCGTTTATTCAACAACCAATAATAACCAAGGGAAAAAACACCCTAGGCTGATCGGATTGACAAATGAAGTCTAAGAGACCGAGTCTTTCACAGACACTATCATGCTAGAACATTTATTACAATTCCCCCATGGGGTATGAACATGTGATATGATACAACAATCACTTCCCAAAAGTACTTCCAAAGGTCTTTTTGAAGTCCGAACAAGTTAACCCTGTCTAGTTCACCAGGCTCACTTGATAAAAAAACCACTGAGTACAACATAGGTGGTAACATTCTGGCTCCATCTGGGACACATTCTCTGACTGATCTTCTGTTTAGAGGAGAGGATGTGAGAACTCTGGAATCTCTGGGTCCTGTAAGGCAATTAGAGTTTGTCAGTAACATGTATATATAAGAAAAAATTAGCTATAAAAACAAACTAATGTACATAATTAATCTATAATGTACAAAAAGGAATATTTTACAAACTAATATACAAAGGAAAATTTTCAACATGGTACAAAATAACTATAATACAACAATATCTATGATACAACAATATGATATATACAATTTAGAAATACATGCAGGGCAAGGTTTAGAAATTGGCTCTGAAACCACCAATGCCACTAAAGGCATCAAACTGTCTCAGTGAAAAATAGCTTGAGGAGGAAACCATTCACTGGTAAGCTCAGTCTTTCTCCTTCCAAGTCATTTAGATAGAAGGAGTTTGTTCCTGCTATTTCATCGATGATGTACGGTCCCAACCACAAGCTATTGAGCTTTCCATGTTTCCCAGGTTTTTCCCGTCGTTTGTCCCAACGTAGAACCGTGTCACCTACTTGGAAGGAACCTGGCTGGGTAGACTTATCAAAGGCTCTCTTGACCTTGTCTGAATTTTTGATACTATGGTCAAGAGAGTCTCTTCTACTCTCATCTAGCTCAATCAACTGGTTTATTCTATTCTAGATGGCCTCTTGATTTGAGCTGAATGTCTGGAGGAGTTGATAAACCGAAAGCTTTAGATGGACTGGTAAGGTAATATCAAGGGCATAGACTAGTTCAAAAGGGATCCTCCCTGTTGAACTTTTCTTAGTGATCCTGTCGGCCCATAATGCCAATTTGATTTTGCTATCCCAAGCCTTCTTATTGTCACCCACAATTTTTTTGATTATGGTCATTAAGTTCTTGTTACTTGATTCTGCTAGACCATTTCCTTGGGGATAGTAATTAGATGAGTGAGATAGGATAATGCCATACTTGAAACAGAAAGATGACATCTCAGAAGAAACAAAGCATGGGCCATTATCCATGATTATTCTAGCTGGCACACTGAATCTTGTGATGATTTTATCTTCTAGGAAATCCATGACTATGGCATCGGTTGCCTTTTTGGTGGGTATCACCTCTACCCACTTGGTAAAATAATCAGTGGTGGTAATAATCCAAGAGTAACCATTGCTTGAGTTATCCTTGAACTTACCGATGAAGTCAAGCCCCCATTGCTGAAAAGGGGCTTGGACTACTATTGGATTAAGAGGCAAGGCTTTCATTTGTTGCTTTTCGATGAATAACTGACACTAGGGACAAACTCTGATAGCCTTCTGCACATCTGAAAATAGGTTTGGCCAATAGTAGCCTACTCTAAGGATTTTGTGGGTGGTTGTTTTAGCTGCAAAATGTCCACCACAAAATCCTGAATGGAACTCAACCATGAGTTTCTTAGACTCAGGTTCATCAACACATCTAAGTATCAAACCATCTGGGTTTCTCCAACCCAAACCATCTTTGGTCAAGCAATACTTAGTTTCCTTTAACCTTAACGCCCTTCTTTTATGACCCAGTAAGTGATCGGGGCATGTAAGGTTGCGGAGGAAAAATATGATGTCGATGTACCAGGGGTGCCGCTCTAATCTCTGAAACTCGTCTGATACACTTTTCTCTGAATTGCTGCTCTGGAAGATTATTCCTAAAGCCTTCTCATTTCCTTGGGTCAACATCTTTGCAAGACCCTGTCCCTTAATTAATTTAGTAGGTTTTATCTCCAAATCATATTCCTGAATTTTTGAAACCTACTTACCCCTGACTCCTAGATAGTCCTCCTGAGACATGATATCTTTGACAGCTGCATGGGGTACATATCCAATGATTTTGGAGTAACCTATATAAGTTATGAAATGTTTAAGGGACTTGACAAGAGCATAGGCCTGTTTCTCCATCATGGTATACTTCAATTCTGAATTTTGTAAGGCTCTATTCATAAAGGCTATGGGTTTCTCTTGTCCCTCCTTATTCTTTTGAAGTAAAACACCGGAAATGGTGTCTTCTGAGGCAAAGGAAAATATTTGGAATTATTTGGAATAATCTGGACTAGTCAAGACCGGGGACATGGATATGGAATTTTTTATGGACTTGAATGCATCGTTCCCTTCATCTGTCCACTCAAACTTAGCATCTTTATTTAATAGCTTTTATAGAGGTTTCATTAATTCTGCTAAGTTTGGGATGAATCTTCTTATGAAATTGATTTGACCATTAAAGGAATGGAGAGCTTTTAGATTGTGAGGAAAGGGGACTTTCTTAATAGCTTCAACTCTCTCAGGATCAACCTTGACACCATCTTTAGAAATGATGTGCCCCAACAACTTGCCTTCATCAACTCCAAAGATTGACTTGGTGGGATTCAAGGAAACACCATATTTCCGACATCTTATAAAAACCTGCCTAAGATGACTTATGTGGTCAGATCTTTCTTTTGAAAAAATAGTTAAGTCATCCTGATATATTTCAATTATTTTGCCTATAAGTTCTTTGAAGGCAAAATCCATGGCTCTTTGGAAGGTTGCACCAGCATTCAATAAGACAAAAGGAATTCTTATAAATTTATAGGTACCCCAAGGTGTGGTGGATGTATTCTTATGTTGATCTTCTTTATTTACCAACACCTGGTTATAACCGAAAAATCCATCCAACATGGACATCATTCCCGATCATGTTACTCTTTGAAGCAAAGTTTCCATGTCGAGTAATGGGTAATTATCTTTGAGGCATGATGTATTCAGATTTCTAAAATCTATACATATTCTAATTGACCCATTCTTCTTTCTAACAACAACTAAGTTGGAGCACGAAGATGAATGCCTTGTAGGTGCTATGATCCCTGCTGCTAGCATCTTCTGAAGTTCCTTCTGCACAATGGGGGCCAACTTAGGATTTATTCACCTAAGTTTTTGTCATAAAGGTTTGGCCTCCTTAGCTTATTCTGTGAGGGGAATAGTGTGTTGAAACACATCCTCCCTAGAGGCTTTAAGCTCATCATAACTAAAGGCCAATACATCTCTATACTCTTTGATTAGGTTAATCAAGTTGTTCCTTTCCTTTTCCAAAGTACCTTTTCCAATTTTTATTAACTTGGGATCCTTGTCAGTTCCTATGTTTATTTCCATATAATTCCTAGTTTTTATTTCTTCTTTTTGTTTTTTATGATGATCCTAACGATCGAAAAGATTCTTGAAAGCTATAAGGCTACTCGGGATGTGATTCCTTTCATTATCCTGGCACTCCCAATACTCTTTACCTTCCTGCTGATAAATGATCTTGCAACCCTCAAACTCTTGTACATTGTGGATGAATCTCAAGAGTTGCTCATCATCTTTGAACACTTTCCAGTGATCTATATTATCTGGAATTGAAGGCCTGAAATTTATTTCCATCTTTCCATTCCCATTAATCATTTCATCTGATGGCTGGAGGGTGGATGTTGCTACTACTAATTTATCTGCTAACCCATTCATTTCCCTATGGACTTTTTGAATGTTAAGTGCGTCAAACCATTCCATAGTGTCCCATGTGGCATTCCTATACTTTCTTAGTCTGTCATTTTTTCATTGATACTGATTCTTAATCTGGAGGAAAACTAAATCTGAATCACCTTTTATGTTCAACATCTTTATCCCCATATCTTTAGCGGTTTCTAACCCTAGGAGCAATGCCTCATACTCAGCTACATTGTTTGATGCTTCAAACTCTAACCTGAATGCAAAGTTGTAGACTTTATTTGAAGGAGAGATGATCATGATTCCCGCACCCTTTCCGGTTTTAGAATAAGCCCCGTCAAAGTACATTTTCCAAACGTCATCGATCTTTTCATTTTTAATGTTTTCCTTAATGGGGGCCATGAATTTGACAAAATAGCATAGTTTCCAAAATTATCAGTGAAATGAACAAATTCATTTCTGGGCTTCTTAGGGTTTTCTACATGTTGTTTCCTCAGCTTTTCTCTGTGGAGAATCACCCTAGTGTTCTCTGATGCAGGTATAGTAGCATATGTCCAATCCATTTGAATGTGCCCACCAAGAGTTGTGGCCCATTTTTTGGATAACAATATACCCCAATTATCTGGAACATCTATCACCACCACATCCATCGACATGTCGATATCAAGATACTTAGCCAACTTAACTTGTAAATTTAAGATTATCCCCACCACTTCAACTTCTCTTACATCCATGGCACAAACATTGTGGTAGGGTCGGGTGACCCTTAGATTTAATTGCTCCATTACTTTTCTTGTCATGACATTTGATGAAGCACCTGAATCTAACATATAGTTATGAAGGAGAAGTTTATCAACTAAGAGGGAGACATAAAAAGGTGGGTGATCTTCTCTTCTCGGATCAACACTGTTGAGGACTATGGGCATATCTATGGGATCAATATGTTCAGCTTCAAATATAGCATTATTATTAGGAAGAGGATCCTCTTCGATAATATTACGAGCTTTACTTTGGCTATCCTCTAAGGCTTTCAACAAATTTTCTTTTTGACTGGGAATTTTAAGGACATCAGTTGCATAAACATAAATCTTAGCACTACTTATCCATTCTCCCATATCAATATTTGACTCAGGGAAAATAGGAGGATATGGGAGGGGAGGAGTGGTTACCTTTGGCTTGCACTGTTTAGACGGTGATTGCTTTTCTCTTCTTTGATACACAGCTCCCTTGAAACTGGCCTCCTTCATTTCCTTAATTTCTTCCAGAGGAGGCATTACACCATAAAAGTTAGACAGGAGATCCTTCTCGAAACTGTAATCCATGGCCTGCTACGAATGCTGGTTTGATAGAGGATAGGTTCGGCCTACCATGTACACATGATCAGACTCGCCTGATGTTGTTTTTCGATTACTGACCTCCGCCATCCCATGTTCTATAACCTGGTTTGCTATGTAGCAAGTACTTTCTAGGTGGAATTGCTCACAAGGTATGCACCATGGAATTACTTCATCTACCAGGTTAGTTGAGTCTAACTGGTTTGGAATCCTAAGCTCTTGCTGAGGAAACTTCCTTTGATATACTTGATCCTGTTTTGGTTGAAAATTCCTAGGTCCATTATTTCTCTCCAATGTAACTATTATGTTCTGAATTTTATTCAATTGCTCAGATTGGTTTGTCATGAATTTTTCCAACATGCTAGTTACCTTTTCCATGGGGTCTTTAGAGGTTTCCTTTTCCTCTAATTCAATGGCCTTTCCCTTCTCTTTGTTGTACGAAGTGTTTCCCCTAGTGTAACCTGGAATGTTGGATTTGCCTGAAGATTGCTTATTCCTTTCTATTTTCTCGGCCAGATCTTGAGCAGTTTTTAGATCGACCGGATCTTTATCCCTTAATTGGTATCTCAAATCACCAGTGAAAGCTTCGATGTAGGATATAAATATGGAGGCATCCCTTGGCTTGATGTCTCTAGGGAGGTCCGGAACCACATGCCTAAACTTAGTATTAAATTCATCCATGGTTTCATTCTCCATCTTCTTTATATTATGAAGGGCAGCAAGCAAATGTCTTGGTTCTTTCTTTTCCCCCCATTTCTTCTTAAAACTTGCTAGGAATTCATTAAGGGTTTTATATGAATCATCACCAAGGTTTTCATACCATTCCACAGCATCATCCTCTAAGGATAAAGCAAAGAGCTTCATTTTGATATCTTCATGGTTAGAGGCAACATTATCGCAGTAACTGACTAGGCACCTTTCAAAATTGCGGAGATGAATCTTGGTAGTGGTAGCATTATTTCCCTCGAACCTGGGGAGCTTCTTGATAGCATCATTTGAAATGTTATGAGGAGCACCTGCTATCTAAGAAAAGTCAAGGGGTTTGTAAAAATCCATCATTTCTTGAGATTGGAAAGTATGACTCTCTACAAATATGTGATGGATATCTGAGAGAGATTGGTCTCCTAAATCTTCAATGTTTCTACGAGAAGTATGCCTACTCAATATTTCCCTAATAAACCTTTCGGGATCAGGGAGACGATTGAATAATTGTCAGCGGTTTCTTCGAGTAGAAATTCTTAAAGGGATGTTAGACAGTGGAGTCACCAGATGGATCGAGTTTTAATTTTTATGTTTTTTAAAGACTAGATCGATCAAAAGTTTTTTTATCTTTTTAGTTGTTTAGAAAAAAGTTAAGCTAAGTCGTACTCGGGAATAAAAAGATTTATCCTCGACAATGGCGCAAAAATATGTTGCTTCCTTTCACACACCTGGGTCACGTGGCAGAAATATTCAAGCCACTCAGTGTGTCCTTGGGGGCAAGTCTCAAGTCAAGGCTATCACCTTGTTCTTGACTCCTCCGTTTAGGCTCAAATCCTAATGAAGCCAATGGGGGTAGACCCTATTAAGTTACTAAGGATAATTACTTAGTGTTGTGATGTTAAATTGAATGAGTTGCTTAGGAGTTTGTAATTTAACTATGGATAATCAAAGATGGGAAGATGTAAAAGATGAACACACGAAAGCACAATGCTGAGACACAATATATATATATATATATAAGGAAAGAAGTTAACCAGTGCCTTAGAATGGAGTCAAAAATAGAATCAATATGCTTGCATGTGCTTGGAGTGAATGTTTTGCAATTGCATCTTGGTACATTTTTAGTTAAGTTTGAAGTGTGAGTTGATTAAAATTAGGCTAAGGGGTGACTCCAGATATACCTGAGAGTACTTGGGGTATGTCCAAAACTAAAACTTCACGGCTACCCGCAAGGAATATGTGGGCTGAAATGGAGTATCTGGGGCTATTGTTCGTAATGCACCCGTTAGGGTGTGACAGAGATCGGCGCCCCGAGGTCACTTTTCAGTAAGTTCCCGCTTCCTTTGGGTATTTTGCCACTGTAAACATTTGATATAGGTGTTGGATTTTCACCTAATGGTTTGTCAGTTGGGGAGTGTGAGTCCTAATTATACTAGTCACCCAAGTGCTTTTGATACAGCTTGACTGATTGGATGAACCGTAGCTAAGTGCAGAGCATACACACTGGAGTCTTGTTAATTTTAATAAGTTTTAAACTGAGTGTTCTTGTTTAAAAGGAAAACCCTCCAGGAACCTCTTTCGATCCAAGTGGATCTCAATAGGGGAATCAATGAGGGTATAATTTTAAAATTGATGATAAATAAAAGATGAAAAATAAAACAAATACATAATTCTGGTTTCCTAATTAATCCTACCACGAATCTCTTTCCCCTTTCGGGTCAATTGGGAAATTGTGGGGTAAGTATTATGATTACCTTGAAATGTAAGATATGGAGTGTGGAATTGATAAAAAAATCAAATATACTACCCTACAAATTAGATCAATTCTAGTAAAAAAGAAATAAGCAAAAAGCGACGAAAAGGGCACCGACGCAAATCCCCCCAGAGGGGATGGGGAATGGGCTCGAAAGAGCCTATTCCAAAAATGATTTTATTTATTATTGGTTAAAAAATCAGTGAAATGAAATTATCAGAAACTTCTTGGTCCTTATACAGGCTGAAACCAATATTTTACAACTTTGGAAAAATTTTGAGTTTCTAGTGAAAAGGGAGACCCGTGGGGGGATTTGAGTGCTCCTAAGGCCACTTCGGACAGAAGCTTCCTCTATTTTCTGTCAGACCTGATAAAATACAGGGATCATTTTAGAATACAAATGTCCAAAATAACTTTAAGATTACCTTTGGATCATCCTACCTTATCTCAGAAAAAATGAAGTTAAGACTAGCTAAAACAAACGAAAGGGAACCAAGGAAAGCAAGATTTCCTTGGGATCTTGGCTTGCTGTTTGTGCAGCCAATGAAAATGCACTGATATTTCAGAATATTAAATTTTATAACAGCGAAAGGAAATCTAATGCATGTGATCTACAATTTTTCTTTAAAATTCATGCAAAAAGGACGATTTCCCTAAAGCTAGATCTAGAATGCTTATGAAAAAATTTTGAGTGCAAGATCTAGACTGTGAGATATGAAATATCAGATCTATGTGTATTTTAGTTTGATGAAATATATCCAACTGAAATCAAAGCTATGAACTGAACAAAGTAACCAGGTAAAGTGTTGATTTTGAGGGAGGAAGAGGAGGAAAGAAATGTTGGTTTCCTTGAAGATCCGCAGTAGAGCTTTCAGGTGGAATGTCGAGGGACTATGCCTTTGAAATGTTTTGAAGAGAATGAAGAAGCAATATAGATCAGAATCCTCTCCAAAGTATGAACCTGCAACTCAGCTGAAATCAAAGAACTTGCCAAGAAACCTGTGAGATCCGATTAGTACATACAAAGAGATTCATGATAACATGCATATAAGCTTATAGGACATGCTAAATCTAGATCTCTAAACATGCATCAAAGGAGAGTGACAGTCAATAAACTTATTGAACAACACCTTTCCTATCAATATTTTAATAAGCTAATTACCAATCTTAACCACAGATCTACAAGCAACTAGCAAGAAATGAAAACAGATACAAGTTACCTCAGTAAAATAATGGCAATAATCATCCACACATGTAATGGCACAGCACCATCTGGCCTCCAAATATTTTCTTTATTTAAAATGAAGAATAACAATAATACAATAGCAGCAGCACCTCAATCCCAATTCTAACTCGCTTGGAAGAGGAGGCTGTGCCTAGATATATACAAATTACAAGCCATCTATCCTAGGGGGGGTGCAATTCCTCATGGAATCAAGTGAAATCAACTGATGGAGAGTTCATCAATGTAGAACTAAAGCTAGACTGAGCCTACTTGTCAACCAAGGGGTTGATTGAGCTGACACATCAACCCATACACCGACACATCGGCCCACAGAGCATCCAGGAGAGTCCACACGTGTGGAGGAGAGAGAGAGGGCACAATTCCCCATGAAGATAGCTGTAGATCAACTCTGGATCTGATTTGATCCCCTCTTTCAGTCAAGTATTTGGCATATCCAGTCAATCTGCTCTAGATCTGATTGATTTCAGTCAAATCGGTTGAGTATTCACTGATTTATTGATTTTGGATTTTCTCCATTATTCATCAATTTATTAATTAAAATAATCAATAATTGATTTTTGGGGTTTTCTGACCTAAGTGATGGAAGATCACTCAAAACTTAGGAAAACGTGGGTCCATGGGTTTACATGGTGCTCTTAGCTTGAAAATGAGCACCTACATGACTGAAACCGATTATTTGGCCCACTTTTATTACAAAATCAATTTTTCCAATTAAACTATTAAAAAATAGCCTAAGTTTTGGAAAAATTAAATTTTAATAAAAAAACACTGAAAAAACTAAAAAATTGAAAAATTGAAAAACACCTAGGGGGACTTAGACATGTTCATATGACTCAAAAAAGATGTCTAGCATGTTTATACATTGACACATAGACTCTAATAACCTCAATAGGCCCAAATTCCAAGCCGACCACCCCAACTTTGGAGGTATGGAGTGAAAAACTCAGAAATTATCAGTCATTTATTCAACAACCAATAATAACCAAGGGAAAAAATACCTTGGGCTGATCAGATTAACAAATAAAGTCTAAGAGACCGAGTCTTTTATAGACACTATCATGCTATAACATTTATTACAATTCCCCCATGGGGTATGAACATGTGATATGATACAACAAGCACTTCTCATAAGTACTTCCAAAGGTCTTTTTGAAGTCCGAACAAGTTAACCCTGTCTGGTTCACCAGGCTCACTTGATAAAAAAACACTAAGTACAACTTAGGTGGTAAAACTTTCCAAGAAGGATATCACTTGGTTCATATTGCACTATCTGGAGGGAACTGCTTCAACCCATCTGGTAAACTAATTTGTGGCTATTAGGATGTACTTGCATTGTAGGGAAGAAACAGAGTTAATGGTTCCATCAAAATCCAATCCCCATTTGTGAAATGGGAACTGAACTGCTACTGACTGCAAGGGGAAGGAATGCATTTTAAATTTTACAGCACACGTTTGATAAGGCTCATAGTTCTTGACGTAAGCATGGGAATCTCTAAACAAAGTAGGCCAGCAATATCCTACCCTTATGATTTTGTGAGCTATTGTCTCTCCTAAGAAATGTCCTCCTGCAAGTTTTGCATGAAATTGGAAAAGAACATCATCAGTTTGGTCCTTCTCTAAAGATCCGAGGAAAACCCCATCATAGTTCTTTCTAAACAAAATATCATCAATAAATTGATATGGAGTTGATTTTAACCTTAAATCTCTACATTTTTTGGATTCAAGAGTTTAAGGGGAAAACCTATGATTTAGAAAAAACTTAATATGGTCTTACCATTTAGATGTTGTAGTTTCAATGGAGTTCATAGAACCTGCGGGTATAGTTTCCTTTTGCTTAAACTTAATTTGCTGATCTTCAGGGTCATTCTATTAAGCGGTAAGTAGACACAAACCTTGTCCTTTGACAATATTTTATGGTCTAATATCCAATTCATATTCTTTCAAAGATGTCATTTACTGAGACCTATTCTCACCTAATTATTTCTGAACGAGGACGTTTTGGATGGTCGCATAAGGGAAAATCACCTTAGTCTGCAATTTTAATAGGTATGGTCTATAATGTTTTACTTATTTGTAAACTACATAAGCATGTTTATCGATCTGAGGATAGTTAAGTTCAGCTCCCTTGAATGTTGAACTCATAAAGACATGGGGATTTCATCATCATCATGATGTTTCTGTGTCAAGACAGCTGTGTAGGAAAAGTCAGTAGCAAAGGTGTATATGATAAAATATTTGTTGAAGTGTGGAGACATCAGAGTAGGTGCTTCTGCAATGGCTTTCCTAATTTCAACAAAGGAATTTCTTTGTTCCTCAAACCACCTAAACTGTGCATCTTTCTTAACTAGCTATTGTAATGGCTTAATGGCTTAAGCAAAATTTGACATGGACCTACAAACAAAATTGATCTTAGTAAAGAATGATTACATGGATTTCCATGAACCAGGGAGGTTGATGTTTGAAATGGATTTAGTGCGCTCTAGATCGATAATCATTCCGTCCTTAGAAACAATGAAACCTAAGAGATTACCTTATGTGACTACAAATATAGACTTATTGGGGTTGATAAAAATCATGTACTTTCTGCAGTGTTCAAACACCTGTTTCAAAGAAGACAAATGTTCATATCATTTTTTTTAATAGATTGTAATATCATCTACGTATACCATGACAAAATTGTGCATCAAACCTATGAAAGCTATATCCATAGGGTGAAATCATGAAGTTGGGTGTCTATTCCGTGACAAATGCGCTTCCAAAATCATATTCTAGAATCTTTCGGCCGAACTAACAATATTTTTCGGCCAAAATAATTTAACATTTTTCGGCCGAATATTTGTTTTTTTGGCCGAAAGATAAAAGTTGACGCCGTACCTCGTATTGAACGGCTTGCATAGTTTGCCGGAAAAATACCGTCCGGCTAAGACCGTTGGTCTGACTATATTTCGGCCGAATAATTCTTCGGCCGAACATTTATTCGGCCGAAAGTTTGTTCGGCCGAATAATTCTTCGACCGAAAGAAGTTTTTATATATACAAACAGAAGATCACTGCAGAACGTTTTTTTACGCCCGCGATTGTGATGATTTGGTTGGCAGGGGCATGATTATCATGATTGTGGCGTTTCTGCGCAGTGGTGGCTGTTCGTTTAGGCTCGGGCGGCTCTATGGCGGTGCTTTTACGGTCCGCTGTGGCGTTTCTGCGCAGTGGTGGCTGTTCGTTTAGGCTCGGGCGGCTCTGTGGCGGTGCTTTTACGATCCGCTGTGGT
>LPNX010668989.1:0-44617 GCA_001517045.1 Pseudotsuga menziesii | reverse complement strand
AGGAAATAAACTGCTTTCAAAACTATCACTGGTGGAGTAACTCCGAGGAAATGGATTTCCCCAGCCGACCATACACTGGTGGCCCTCCTTCTAGTGCCAGAAACTGTTGAGGCCTGGAAAATCATAAACAACAACAACAAGGGATTCTCCCCAGTCAACGTTCCCAACTAGCCCGTGACTGTTTGGTATGGGAAATCTGTCCGATTTGCGGTCCGGCTACCGTGGGTCAAGTAACAAAAATAAAGGGTTTTACTGGTTGTGGCCCAGTCCACTGTGTATATTTTTGTATTTTTTTAACTTTAAGTATGATATGCAAGTGCCTATCTAACATGCAGATTGATAAAGAATACGAGGAGCGGTCACAATGTGATGGGCAGGTTCTTACCTCTCGTCTTAAACTCTCTCGCATCTAAATCACACACAATAGAAAACAAGACAAACTAAGCTGTCCCTAGGGAGCAAGATTATCAATTAATGAGTAATGTATTACTGCTCATGTTAAGATAAATCACAGATAGTTGTTTTTAGAATCAAAACACATAAACATGAATAGAGATATGCACAACAAGATAGCTCGTCATTTGTTAAAACATTCATTACTCATGGTGGAAATTATCATAAAATAAACCAGAGAACATTCATACGAAGAACATAGGTTCAGAAAGTTAGAACGATCTCATAGTTAATGAAACACAACTGAAAATGAAATAGTTCCCCGTCAACATTGTTCATTTCACCACATTTGAACATTCCACACAACACTACGAAATAGTTCCTCTTACAACAAGTTTTTCACAAGTATCACTGGGAAAAATCCCCTTTATCTATCTAATTCTCCTATACTTATACAAAAAGGCAAAAACTTTTGGGTTTCCCCCAAATGACTCTTGGGCTTCCCCAACGCTTCATCTCCCACAATTTTCTCATATTTAGTGCTTATACAATTTACAATATATTACATTTAAACAAACTAATAAAGCACTTAAGTGGAGGGCCCGCTTGATTGTTCATGAACTTCTTCCATGCTAAGGCTTCTGATNTATACAATTTACAATATATTACATTTAAACAAACTAATAAAGCACTTAAGTGGAGGGCCCGCTTGATTGTTCATGAACTTCTTCCATGCTAAGGCTTCTAATGCAATGTTCTCGAACTCAAAAGGCTCGAGAAAACGAATATTAATTTTGAACTTTGCTGCCTGATTTTTAATTACTTCAATCCTCGATGAACTTAAGTGTAGTTGATCTTCGAGTAACTGCACACTGACCGCTGAATGAGCTACTTCATCTTTTAAGATATGCTCATCCAGGGCCTTGACCTGTTGAATTCTCTGTTCATCTTCTTGATAACTATTCTGCAACATCTCTATGAACAGGTCGTGGTCTGGAAACGCATCTATTCTTTTCTCAGCAACCACCTGACATCGGTTGTAAGTGATCAACAGTCTCCTACAAAACTCAGTGCAAGCTCCCTTCGTTTTCCTTACTACCTTCTTAAATTATTCAGTTGTGTTTATGGAAAACTCTAACAAGTCATAGTCTTGTTTTAAGCCTTGTTAATCCTTTGTTGGTAAGTCTGCAGGGATCTCCTCATTGGCCTCCAATCTTGTTATTCTTCCCATCAGGACTTCTAAAATGTCATGAGATCTGTGTACGAAATATGAAGAAGTCTCCAAAATTTCTTCTAATCTATTATCTACTTTCAAAACCTTGCAACTCTCTTCTTCTATGGATACCTGCAGCCTATGCCTTTTGCTTCTTTGTGTTAAAACATGTTGTTTGAAAGGCTGAATACTAGTTTGTTGTTCCCTCGCTTCTTCCAAAGACATTGCTAATAAAGCAATTTGTTCTTTAAACTCTGCTGCTTGCACCTGGGATTGTTTCTCTGACCCCTCCAAAGTAGCGTTTTGTAATTCCAGCTCCCCAATCTTACTTTGCAGCTGGTCTCTTTCTGCATGAAGACTTTCATATGTTGTTTTCAGCCCATCCTTTTCTGTCATTAGCTCTTGATATTCCGGCTGCAATTTTGCTAAGCTTTCCTGGGCAACTTCCAAAGACGTCTTGTCTACTTGGAGGGACTGAAGCTCTGCCTTTGAATACTTTACTTCATTTCACATGTCTTCAAACTTCCTTTTCAATTTGTTGCTTTCCTCTCTCTCCCTTCGCAGTGTATCTTTCAGTTGGGCAGCAGTTTTCCTTGATTGTTCAAGGTCTGTCATTATTCGATCCACATTATCTTCAGAGGCATGGATCAATGCTGCTCCAGCTCAGATAGTGAATCTCAGGACCTTGTCCGTTNAGTTTTCCTTGATTGTTCAAGGTCTGTCATTATTCGATCCACATTATCTTCAGAGGCATGGATCAATGCTGCTCCAGCTCAGATAGTGAATCTCAGGACCTTGTCTGTTCCATGTACCAAGGTTTTATCATTTATCATCTTCCCTGACTGGCCCCCAATTTCCACATTCCTCTCAGTCCTCTTCACAATTCTTTTCTTTTCCTTGTCATAAAAAATGGTATTGAAGTTTGGAACTTCTTCCGCTTTCTTTTGTTTGAAAGGGATCAGTCTTAGGCCAGAAACAATAACCTATCCTAAGGTGCTTCTAGCAATTGCATCAAGGTCTTGAGAATCAGGATTACCCAGATCTTGAACTTGAATGTCTGCAGGGTCGAAAGTTTGTTGCTCTATCATGGACCCTGCCAGTTTCAGTCTTTCAGTTTCATGTTTCCTTAGTTCCTCATCCTCTTTCTTTTTCCTTTCTTCTGCTTCCCTCTTGGTAGCTTCCTCTACACTCCTAGCTACTTCTTATTCAGCTTTCTTCTTTTCTTCTTCCTCACTTCTAAGCCAACTTTCGGCTTCCTCTGCTAGTCTCCTAACATCTTCTTCTCTTTTCCTAGCCTCCTCTTCATCTGCTTTCTTCTGTTCAACTTGGCCTTTCCCACCTTTAGTAGTGATCTTCTTTTTGAATCTTCTTTTTAATGCAGTCATGTTTTTTGCATTTTGGAAAATTGATTCATCCTTATCCCAATGGCTTGTATACTCAAAATGCACAGTGGCTTCCTTCCAATGTTCTGCGAGTTTATTTCGAGAATCATTCCTATGGAAGTTTATTTCTCCAAAGTGAAATTTCTCCAGTTCCTCTACAAACTCACCAGCCTTTTTAACTCTTGAAAACTTATAACTTCCCAATCTGAATGGTATGGGAGGATAAGTCGCCTTCTTGTGCTCAAACAAAAAACTCCCTATGCCATCCAAGAAAACTTGCCTGATTGCCTCCTTGTGTACCACATAATCAGTGGCATATTTGGGAAGCAGTGAAGGTGCTCTGGAGCAGCCATACATTCTAATATACATCCCGTCCTCATGTAAGTAGTAATCAGCATACTCCTCAATGACTTGCAACCCCTCTTCAGACATGCAATTGCATTCTTTCAAGAAAATCATAGTATACAATGGCATAATAAAGTGTTCACACACTTCTCTGTAGTGACTGTAGTACTTATGTGCCCATAATGGCTTGTAGGCTGTGTATACAGGTGTTCTGTCTTTGTCCCAAATACACCTTAGGTTTGGGAATGACTGGGTGCACAATATGCAATCAATCAATATGGAGCTCATGTAGAACTCAGATTTTTTCTAGGACACCCCACCAAGGCTGAAGCAATGCAAGCTGAGAGACTGTTTGACACAATGTTCACCCAGTTGAACACAGACCCTTGGGTGGCTACACAGAAGATGATAGGAACCCATCCCAACTTAAAACTTTTACCGTGGGCTCTCCCAAAGATTATGTTCAGCATTAAAGCAGTGAACCTATAAGGGGTTCTTAAGGTAGCTGTGTTGTATTCCCCTGATGGTCTGGTTCGAAAACTCTTACCAGGGACCAGCATTCTTTTCAATGTTTCAACCAGGTCAAGATTAATCTCCTTTAGCCAATCCTCAGTTACGTAAACCAGGGCTTCTGGTAAGTGGTAGGTTAATGATACATAACCAGGGCTGTAAGCAACATAGCCATGTTTGCCAGTTTTGGCCAGAATCATGCTAGTCACGTCTGCCCTAGGAAGAATCCATCCAATTACTTCTGAGCATGGGAAAAGCTCAGGCCTGGTAGCAATCTTCATCAAAGTAGATCTTTCAATATTAACATATATCATTTCTTCTTCAAAACCAGTGTCAGGTTCTTCATGGTATGATATCAGTCTGTAAATTTCGCCCCACTTGTATTCAGGTTCCACTCCTGTGGTGCATTTGGTGTCTTCGTAAGTATACTCAACCTTTGTGATAACTTCTATCTCAGGTTCCTCTTCTAGTACAGGGGCTTTCTTTTTCTGCTTTTTGACATCTCGTACTCGAAAAAATTGCCCTATCATACAACAAAAGTCTTTTAGGTCCTGTTGAGCCATTCAACCAATATTGAAAGAATGAAGACAAGACTACATAAGCATTTACCTCGACCATGTTAGTCATGATTGAATCTATGTAAAATACAGAACCAGATCTAACTACCAAATACTCTTGCACAAGATAAGTCTGCAAAAAATCCTAGATCCTTCCCATGACTAAAAATTAGCTTGGTCAACCAATAACATCATGGCTTTGCTAACAATGTAGAATTTCTCTCGGCAAAGAAAACAATCTCATAAAAACTACATCCTCAACGCTATCGATTCCAGAATAAATGTCCTATCACCAATCCCATCGAAACGAGGCACAACCTCAAAAAACCGCAACCCTAGTTCCAAATACACGAGCGACCAAAACACCGGAAAGACCAAAACCCCTCGGCATTTTGAAACAAACCAGGGAAAAATGCCTTCTTACTGCAAAAGAAAAGGAAACCTCCCCCCCTGGACGACCATACGCAAACTGGAGAAAACTGGTGCAAACAACGTAACACTTATCTGCACCAGTTTCCCAAACAGTCGGGTAAGGTTTGAAAATTCATAACGGCACCACAATAATCATCAGGAAGAAAAAAAACCCCTCTTCGGACGGCCATACTGTCGAAATGAACTAGATATATGCTAAAAAAAACCGTAAACCTAGGTGTCCATTAACCATGGAGGGAAAACTTAACCAAGGACGACAACCCTAGTTCAAAACTCAAATGAAGGGGTGGAATTGAATGATTGGCCTACCTGGCAAGGAGCTGTGCAGCTGACAAGAAGAATCTGAAAACTTCCACAGCGATGCCACCTACGAATGAGCTACCGACAGCAAGTACAACGCCCAGTTCGAAATGACAATGGCAGCGCAGGCACGGGTTCGCATGTAAAATAATAGCAAAATTCCTCAAATCCCCCAATATATATATATCTCTCAGTAAAAAACATTCAACGGGAAACACACGACAATCGGGTGACGGAGTAACTAAGGGATCGGTGATCAAGTCCGCTAATGCGCCGCAACGGCGGAAGACGAAACAACTGCGAGTTCCGCAGTGCAAAGCGAAACATCAGCGAGAAAAATTAACTCTACATCGGAGCTCAACTAGACTAAAGCCTCGGACCATAAGTTGGTTGGAACACCGCAACGGTGGAAGCTGTAAAGACAAAAATTTCCGTAGACCAGTCAAAATCGGAGAGAAAATAGAATCGAAACTTAAGCGAAACATCTACAAAGCGTCAAACATCGACCAAAGGGAAAACTAAAGCAGAAGATTTGTTCATTCTTGAGCTGCAACGACGGAGCAAAATAGACTAAGGTCTTGTGAAACAAAACTGACAGGCATCGAAAAAAAATCAAAACATCCGTCATGGTGCTCGCAATATGTCATCTGAAACGACGGTACTGCAAAGCACTATAGTTCCAACGGTTTTCAAACAAGGGCGTCGATAATAAAATAAAAAGAAAGGGCATTGGTGGAAAGTAACACTTTGGATCGGATCTTCATTCAACTGCACCTCTGCAACGCCGGATGCGTAGTTAGATGTGGTTCTGATTCATAGCTTCAACAAATTTCGACAGCGGAGTGAGAAAACACTATAAGTCATNATCGGATCTTCATTCAACTGCACCTCTGCAACGCCGGATGCGTAGTTAGATGTGGTTCTGATTCATAGCTTCAACAAATTTCGACAGCGGAGTGAGAAAACACTGTAAGTCATAAAAGGCAGCATCGGCATAAAGATATTCCTTTAAGAATCATAATCAAGAAATCCGAAATTGCAGTAAAATCAAGCAATCCCAACCAAGCCAAGCAAGACAAAATTAAAAGGACGGTCCCGAATTTTTAGAAATTTGGGAAATCGTTGCAGCTGCAACACCTAGTAACTATTTTGGCCATGTTTTTTTCATTTGAGATCCAAATTGAAAAATTCAAAATGGGTTGGAAACTATATTTCAATGGCTGCTTTGTGTAGAAACGGGTTTTAATAATGATCCCATATGTTGCTCCAAAATAATATTGTTTCGTTTGCATTTTGTCATAAAATCCTCTCAAAATGAGTTTTATTCATGCAATATTGAAGTAACTTTATTATGCAATTTTTTTTTTTAATTCCTCTATACTATACTATTCTATTTAGAAAAATAAAGCATTCCCTCAAGTATAATAGATTTCCCATTGCATCCATTTGCGTAACAAGAACATAAGTAAACCCATATCCAAGTTTGAAGAATATACAGTAATGAATGATTGGAAACGAGAGATCAATTGATGCCTATAAATGTTGAAAAATGTAGTGGTATTGTGGCCTAGTGACCAGTGACTATTTGGAACCAAATGTCAATGTGATCTTTATCTCCTTGGCTCTCCTTTGTTGTCATACCATAGAGTTCTTCTAATATTTTTCCATTACATTCATGAATGTACAAGGGATCTTGTGGTAGACAGTAAATGAATTCTTCAATCTCTGGCTCTAATGTTTGATCTTCATTGGATGTGACCAATGAATATTTGTCCTCCTTACAAGGATAACTAGAAAAAACATCTAGGTTCTCCTCTTGTGGATCTTCTTCATAGATGCCTTTCTCCTCTTCTATATTTTGAAATGAAAATTCATCCCTAGCAACAATTCTAAATTGTGGACAAGGACTTAAGAAGATCCTTGTGGTGGAATACCCTCCTTCACTGAATAAATTCTTTAGCATCATCTTTTTGAAGTTTGATAGATCTTGTATTGCAAATGAATTAGTAGTTGAGTTTTTTTTAGTGGTTTGGGGGTTGTTTTAAACTTCTAAACTAGCTCTATCTAAATGTGCCTCCCCAGAAACAGTGCCAAAAATGTTGGCTCCAATCTACTAATGTAAATTTGAGTACTTAATTTAATTGTTAACCTGGGGGTCTGTAGAACTTAGAAGCACATCCAATGTATATGGACTTGGACCTAAACTTAGCCTACACGAAGTTGATTTGGAAGTGATATGAATATTGTGAATCTCAAGAACTATTAAAGCTTCCTTGTAGAAGGTCTATTCATCAGATCTCTTAACATCACATCAACATTCTTATCATCAATTACTCTAATTCCGATATATCAAAAAGCATGAAACACTATAAAAACCTAGTTTGTTGATAGAAAAAAAACATATATTGAATTCNTAACATCACATCAACATTCTTATCATCAATTACTCTAATTCCGATATATCAAAAAGCATGAAACACTATAAAAACCTAGTTTGTTGATAGAAAAAAAACATTTATTGAATTCTCTTACAATAAATTTACTCACAGTGCATGCTAATGCTCCAACAACTAGGAATTCATCTCAAAATTCATTCAATTCCTAAATACTGGAATCAAAACTCATATCAAACATAAATATGATAAACAAAAAAAAAAGCTACAACAATTAAATGTGAAATGCAACTCATACCATACATGAAATAGAAGGAAAGAAAGTGAATGCGCAGGATTGGCAAAGGGGGCCCTCCAATGCTTTGCCTGCACACTTAAAAACGATCAGATCACTAACACATGAATTACTCCAACAACATGAATTGATTGATTAAAAACTCAAAAGGTCTGCAAATCTAATTCAAGTTCTTAATTACAAATTCCAAAATCCAAGTTATCAAGTTATCCAAGTCTTTAAGTATTTATACAAAGAGTTTACTACCAAAATTGCTAAAACTACTCCTGGTCTGAGGTTGAGATTCCATATTCTCTATTAGAGGGTCGAATTCAACCTTCAGGTCCACAAAAGTGGGTAAAATCCAACGAAATCCAAAAACTACCCATATTTATGCTTAAAGAAAGGTATTTTCTGCACAAGTGCCTAGTTTGACTAGCGTTGACCAGACTCCTGCGAAGCTCTTTTCATGAAGCTGATAGATATTTATCCATCTTTTGACATCAAGGATCACACCACATGTCTCAAATTTCACCCAGTTATCTTGCAAGCATACGAACCTTGAACCAANTCATGAAGCTGATAGATATTTATCCATCTTTTGACATCAAGGATCACACCACATGTCTCAAATTTCACCCAGTTATCTTGCAAGCATACGAACCTTGAAGCAATTACAGAAAGTTTCGAAATCCTTTAATTTTTGTTAAAATTTTAATTTTAATGTCTAAAATTTGCAAAATTCAATTCATAAAAAGCAATGACAATTGTACCTTATATCGTCATATTTGAAAAAAATGTGGACGAAATATGATAGATATGTAGGGATTTTGAAGGCAAAACATGGATTATATGACAAAAATAAGCATAAAAAATGATGTCCAACAATCGACTCTCTGAATATAGCTGCTTTTCATTTGAACAATAAAAAAACACAAATTAACTATGAATGAGATTGTGATTCCTATGGAGAGATCATCTCCTTTCAATTGATGAGTCAATAAAATGAACAACAAAAAAGACATTCGGTGGCTTCTCCCTTTCTCAAACCCGAAGCAAAACTCTTAATTGGAGTTTATTATTCCACTCTTATTTTAAGAATGATTCAACTATTGTTATTATAATTATAAATCTATTAGATATAAATATGATAACAAATTGTTAGGTGTTGATATGTTATAATGTATTTACATATATATTTATATTTGCATATATGCAACCAATACCTACTCAAGGGAAGGAAAGACATATATTTGTGCAAATATTTATATAATATTATCTTTCTCCCTCATTCTAATTATCGTGACAATCACATAATTTCTCCCTCCCTCTTTTCATTTAGGAGCTTTGACGGTACTTTCTTAACATCCTTTGCTAGAGTTAAGATAATTGTTTATAATAAACTGATCACTTAGTCTAACTTGGGNTTCTCCCTCCCTCTTTTCATTTAGGAGCTTTGACGGTACTTTCTTAACATCCTTTGCTAGAGTTAAGATAATTGTTTATAATAAACTGATCACTTAGTCTAACTTGGAACCATCTAATAATACTTAGCTTTATGCTAACAGATAAGACATGGGAGTTCACTATTGGCTTACGGTGAATAATTACTCTGCTTAAGACTGACCCCAACTTAGGATACCTCATAAAAGCTTTTATGCCAACAAATGAACAATTACTTTTCTTCAAGTGCCCAAGGCACCAAGATGACACTTTTCATTAGTAACTAGGTTCTCATGGATTCCCACCGTTCACCTCTTCCCCTAGTGGATTTTGTTTCCCCTATAGTTTAGTTGTGTCATGCCTTAAGTCTCCTAAGTCTATAATTACAACTACATTAAACAACTTAGGAGATCATATCAATACTTTCAAAGTTCACTAGAAAGGCCTTAGCCTTGAGCTCCTCGCCAAGAACTGGTACATAATGTACTTACATCTTGTATTTAGTTACAAAATAATAGGTGTAAAGAAGGATGTTACATCCTTTCCCCTTACGAATAACACTCTCCTCAGTGTTCATATGTAAGTTTTAAACCTGTGTAGAGAAGCAAAGCATACCGATTCTTTAAGCAAAACATAGATTACACCACAACATTCACACATAAAAAACAGAGATTTACATTGGAAATCCTTAACCGAGAAAACCAACAAACCTTGGAGCCACACCTCCTATTTTCTCATTATCATTATGAAAAACCCACAATACAATATAGATATGTTGTAACATCCAATACCTTAATCCGTTAACTCGCTAACAAGCACACCTCCCACACATATGCAAAGAATACACCATATACCCAACATCGTATCCTTCAAAACTTTATCTTCAACTTTCAGTTGTATTTGAGCCTCTAAATCTTCGGCATGTATCTAATGTTCTTTGCATTTCATAATATGTACTCTACACAGGAAACACAAGGTCTTTCTAAAATTTTAGCATAAAACATATGCGTATATCTGATTATTCAAAATCAAATGGACAAATAAGCATTAGTTTTCTTTGGAATATCATGTTGTTAGCTTTTCATATCGACTCTTTAGAGCTCAATTTTACTTACAATGATTCACTTTGTCAAAGGTAACATGATATCATACACCTACAACATATTCCAATATCATATTTTATATATATGAAACATAATCTAAAACAATATATCCATGCTTTTCATTTCAAGGCTCATAATTTTCCATATATAACATCCTCCTCCATACTTATGTATCGTAGTACTTACTCCCAGGTACTCTTAATCATTTTCAATTTGCTTTTCCAACATAAAACAAGCATATCAAACTCTCATAACATGAACATAACAAAAATATGAAAGACATATAAATTTAAAGTAATACTAATGTACATAAGGGTATTTCAATTCATGAGCATAAGATGCGCCCATGGTCATTCATCTCATTGCTTATTCCCAACTCTCATTAATGATACCATTACAAACATCATGGACTTATACTACAATGCAGTCCAAGATCACTTTATGAGCCCTTTGAGGCTCCCAGGGACTCAACTTGACTTTCTATTGCAACATGCCCCTCACAACATGAGGACGATACACTTTATTATACAGTTCTTCAGGTGTATCTCCTACCTATGCTCTTCACAGTGTGCATACAACTTGGGAGTCCCCATAGGTTTTCAATAAAGCCAAAATACCGATCCAATACATGATTGGTCTTATAAGGCCCTCACATAATCATTCTTGTTTTGTGAAACTAGTTCCAAACTAATACACAATTGGTCATATCAGGAATTCACATCATCACTTGCACGTATCTTATTTTATTATTTGTTTGATATTAGGAATTCACAGGGTGACTCCCTCCCCCTCCTGCTTTTGTTAGTAGGTGAGAGAGTTTTAATTATCTTAATGATATTAACTTCATTCTCCCCATTGCAGGCTTCATGGGAACAAAGTTTAACTTAAGCCCTAGTCTTATTAGAACTACTATAACCCATTACCCATAATTACTCCAAAGCATTGTTAATCATAATGACATATAATTGATGTTTTTTTCAAAAAGAAACATTAAGTAGATAAGATAATATATATGATTACATCATTAATGACAATTGATGCTCAAGAGCTTCCAACTCAACATCAAACCAGATGTACCTCAATTTAGTCATCCCTGATTCTCCAGAGTTTCCAGCTCAACATCGAACCAAATGTATTCTCAATTCAGACATCCTTGATGCTCCAAAGTTCTCAACTCAACATCAACTGCTTTATCATAGATATGCCATTTACACAAACTTATTTTCTCATAAATGTTACGGTTAATTCTACCAAGTGTTTCAATAGAAAATTCAAACTCTATTGATTCCTTTCCTATTGCTTCTCTTGTGAAGTACATACTTGGTATAAACAAATCATCCATACCACATTTTTCTAGATCCAATTGATTGTTTTATAATATGATCAACTATTAATAGCCATCTTGTTATGTTTTCAATAACAATAACTGAATCATAATCATGCTAGAAGTGACCTCATTCCAAAGCGGGGTTTAACCTTTGCTTTCTATTTTCTTCCCTTTGTTTTGACAAAGTTTGTTGTAGTCAGGTGTACGTGCATACTACACTCATGATACTTGCAAGGAGATATTAACATCATCATCTCTTCGACAAAATGAATTAAATTAAAGTAAACTATAACAATATATTTTATTTTGAAGTAATTTAAACATCGTCGTTGTGCACAATGCACAATCTTGATGCAATAAAACATGTCATTATGCATAATCCCTATACATTAACTACTTTGACCCATATAATATTGTTGCAATCAAAGTGTATCAATATGCATGATTTTGTCTAAAATACATACATGTATTAGTTAGCTATGGTTGCATCTATTTTTTGCCAGTTNTTTGACCCATATAATATTGTTGCAATCAAAGTGTATCAATATGCATGATTTTGTCTAAAATACATACATGTATTAGTTAGCTATGGTTGCATCTATTTTTTGCCAATTTGAACATTATTTGTCTATTGCTTATTTTTTGACATAATAAGCACATACTTTGCTTTGTTATAAAATTGAATACATAATAACTTGCAGTGTTAACATCATGACTACTACATCATGCCATGTTTGTAGACATTACTCACATAGTGTATTCAATAACAAAAGATATCCTAGATAAACTTAACTTGTATTCAAATTCTCTAGTGTAATTGCAACAAGTCATATTTAAACTCGTATCTACAATGTTGTGGTCGGCACCGATTCTTCAAGCACATTGAAGGAATCAACCATGCCAGTTATCCATCTTAACAAAAATCAGATTTAACATTGTTATCCATAGGCATTAATATTCTTCGACTTGTGGGTGTAAGGTTAGGTGATCGTTTTTTTCCTTTCCTTCAGTCCCCACATGAAGATAACCTTTCCACCATTATTTAAATTTCCGTTGTACTTTAGCATTATATGTTTTTTTTAATAGAAACTAAGAAAGGTTTATATAAAATAGGTTGTGCATAGCCATTCATTACAAAGTAAAAGCGGGAACTAAGAGTTCTTGTAGTTCAAAAATGCAGAGAACAAAACTGGTCCATGGGGATGACCAAAGAACTCCACAAAGAGTATTTACAAAACATCTAGTGGTTGGGGTAGTGTATACCCTTATAAACTGCCTGCAAAGTAAAAGACAATAAAACATAAAAAACTTTAAAAAACCATTTAAGGATTGCCTGGAGGCTTCAAAGGCTGAACAACCGATTCCTCCTCCATGGGGTGCGTTGCAGCTGTTGGGGTTTCGAGGGCCTTGCTACATTGATTCATGCTAATCAAGCGCTAGAGGTCTTCTTGAATTCTATCCACCTTGCCCATCATTTCCCTGAGGTTACTCTCATTGTCATCAATCCTTGCATCATGATTACTGATTTGCAGAGATGTGTAGCTAACCACTTCCCCCATGCTCTTGACCTCCTATGCAATTTCCTTGTTGTCCATTATGCCTATGGCCATCATTTTGTAGAGGCGCCTGAGGTTTTTCTTCAAATCTGCTATGTCAGCGTTCTCATTAGCCTGAGACATTCTGCGTTATCCAGGTGATATTTTAATATGGGAAAAAATGCTATGGAGAGCACGAACTGTACCTGCAACCACGTAGGCCTGTTTCTCGACAAAGAGACCACTAAGAATCAGCTTGAGAGTATTTAGCTCCTGCAAGAAGGAGTCTCAGTTAGACTTACTTCGACAGGATAATGTGCCAACTGCACCTTCTTTCCACCCAGATCAGTGATAGCCCAATATCGAATTTCTTTCAGCAATGGAGGACTGTGCATCAACGAAGAGGTTGGAGCTGGAGTCAATATTAAAAAACCACAGAGAAGTTCCAGAAAGGGTGCTGCGAGAACAGGTGGAGAAGGATGCAAGAGCCAATCTTTCCTTCACGAAAGCCCTGGCGAGAGGGAGCACTTCCCACGGGATTTCCTGCAACCAGCCTTCGTCGACACCTACAATGACATCCAGAAGGATGCGTTCCGGAGATATCACATAACGGACAGAGCCAATACCAGGAGATAAATGAGGATGGGAGCAGCTCCGAGGGGAAGACATAGTGAAGGGAGCGAAAAGACTTGGAGCGTGCGAGAGGAGGAGGCAATTAACCCAAGGATGGTGAGCAATAAAGCCTGCAGAGACTGAGGGAAGTTGAATGCTGTGATGAGTCCATGCGGCGGGAGGATGGAGAGAGGCGGGACAACACTTAAAGTTTGGAGACCCTTCGGGAAGGTGTGCATGATGGATGTCAGCGGGGAATGGAGGGCACGAGGCGGTGAGGTGAGGAGGGATGGAGGGATAAGGGGAAAGAAGGGTAGAGTGTTTGAGGTTAGAGAGGTAAGGCGTAAAAAGAATGAGAGCGTCGATGAGGCCTTTAGGGAGAGCATTAGGCCCTTCAAGATTTGCCATGGGGGAAAACAAATTGCCGAGTGGGTAGAAACATGAATCCCATAAAATCATTAGGGAATATATTTGGGGTGAGGAGCTTGATCATTCAGACTAATTTGGCCTTGGGGGAGGGAGGCCCCCATGTTTACCAAGGCATCCGCTGCTGAATTTTTTGTGTGAAGAATGTGGAAAATTTCATAGGACTTAGACATGAGAGGAATAATTTTGTCGTGCAAGCAACGACATTTTATGGAGCCAGTGGTGTATCCATTGATTATCTTGAATATGACATGTCGAGAATCTTCAAAAATCGCAATCTTGGAGAGGTCTTTGTAGGCTAATGATTGCAATCCCTGTAGGAGCACCAACCACTCAGTTTCATTGTTGGTCCTATGACCAAGACACCAAGCGAAGGTTTGTTCAACATGTCCTCTGGGATCCAAAAGGATCCCCCCCCAACACCTGCCACCCCTTTTAGCATTTTATGTTAACCATAAAATAATACAAGTATTCAACTATATATGCACACCAAGGTGCATCAGAGTTACATCTCACCAATGTTGTAAATGCATTTTATTTAAATTGCATGTCTTTATTAGTACTTCAATGCTTACATGTTTGGTTGTTTTCATAACCTCATGGTTTAACACATATACAAATATAAACATCTTAGTCATTATCTCAAAGTCTTTAGTCGTTATATATATATATCGGCTAGAAAAAAAACATTTGCAACATCGTCATTTACTACTTTATTTCCATGATTTGTGCTTCATGATCTTATCCACACAACACAAAGATAAATAACTAGGAGAGAATTAAAATATGTTATATCTTTTCAAGGCTCACTTATTCATATTACAATTCTTTATCACATATGAAATTTGATAACTAAATTAATTAACCAACACCATAAAATTCACTGGTACTAATTCAATATATGGATCATAGAACCCTCTTACTCATTACTTCATTTGCTTCCTATGTATGATGATGAATAATCGTACATGTGCCCTTGATCATCCATCATACACAACTCAAGCTATCATGCATTGGATTAAGCACACCAAATCTATATAAGCATGTTTCCAGTATAGAAAGTAAATTGTATCTTCCATAAAACTAAGCATTCAAGTATGCCATTTTAATCCACACTTTCTATATTATGCATACGGTTGAAGTAATCATTTGTGCAAACAACTTGCATTCAATAAACAATGATTGATAAAATAGAACAACTTACCAGCATGTATGTGAGTCCATTAGGTCGTAATGTTTTTAACCTGGATCTGATACCATTTATAACATACCTAATACCCTCAACAACCATTTGGGAATACGAGGTACAAATTTGTTTCCCTTAACATCATCAAACCATCAAATATATTAGCCTCATTATTAATGCGTCATTGTAATCATTGATAAAGAGCATTTCTCGCCATTTGTATTCTTACCAAGATGAAAACATGCAAATTGATACTACTAATCTTCAGAGACTTGAATAACGTTGGTGAACTACTTGGTCTACTATTTAATCCTTTAACTTTGACTTCAATAAACTTAGTCAATGAAATAAAGATTGTTTACTAATTAAACTTAACTATTCAAATATGAGAAATGTAATTATTCCACGATGATAGTAACCCTTTACAAACTACCGCTTGCTTATAACTTAACTTCTCTTAAATTAACTATTATGTCAAATTAGTATAAATTCTACTTATTTTTTTAGTAGCTTTTCCATTGTATAATAGTACTGTTAAGGTAATTCCTTATGCATCACTTCCATTCTAAGGTATTTTTATCTCAAGAGGTTTAAGTTCAATGTATCCTTTCTTTTAGGAATCCAAACTTAGCATTTAGATGTTCACTATTATGTGAACAAATTTATTTGTTCAATATCAAATATATCCTTTCAAGCTTATGTACAAGTCATGTAATATCCTCTTTAATACACTTTTAAATTCATGATGACTTCTTGCAACCACGACCTTTAAAAACAAGATCTCAACATACTCAAATTTAAAAGTGAAGGTTGTCGGCCTCAATCAAGCATGCACCCAAAAACAACATGTAATTCAACTTTTCCTTCAATATTGATATTGTACAAAAACACACATGCATGTACCAAAAAATACACTAGAACTTATAAAAAAAACAGTTTGCAGGTTACACTTATGACCATTTAATTGATGAATCTCTTATACTTGAGTTCTTGAATGATGACGATCTACTTCTGCAGTATTCTTCTTTTGGAGCAACTATAGCAACAAGCTGTAAGATTGCTTGATAATTCAAATGGGCACACTAAACCGATATCAAATCTCCTCTAGAATCTTTTGTAACAATCTCAAGTTACGCAGACATGGGCAGACAGTCCTCATCTACCCATAACATAAAATAATGTTAACTTCGTCAACACAATGAACCAATTGCAATTGTTTTCCTCACGATATATGCATTAGTAATCTTAGAATATGAGAAATTATTTCCACAATAAACTCAGTGAAATGAGTAATAACAATGATTATAATAGCTCCTAAATTGCACAAATTGCTTGTGAACAAAAACTTGCTTTCAGTCCATACACTATAGCAGTATAATTAGGACTCTCCACATGCAATATAGGTCTAGAACTCTTTCATGGGCCAACTCTTGATAGTGCCACATCCTAAATTGTAAAATGATTCTTCCTTATCCCTGCTTCAAGAATGGAGGATACATAGGAAACCCTCACTTTTACTGAGGTTGTAATGTCCCTTTTTTGGAATTTTGGAGAAAATTACAAATTGGGCAAAATTCAAGCTTAACTAGTCATGACTCTAGAGGGTTCCAACTTTCACCAAATGGTCCTGAATTTGAAAGAAAATTGTATGGTGAGACTTAAAAAATACCAAGGTGGTTTACAGACACTTTGTATCTGAATTTATACCTCTGCATCCTTGTGTGGGGCTGATGAAGAAAAGGCCAAAATTACTAGGAAATTGTGATGAAAACCCCCCCAGGGTGTAGGCCAACTGGGCCTCCCAAATCATGTACGAATCTACCAAATTTGTAAGAAGAGTATGGGGAATGATATAATACCTCATGGAATTTCATTACACATGGTTATTATTTATGAAAACTGGTTATAGAGTTCCACATTTGTTTGATAACTTTCAGTGAAATTGCTTATGGGGAAATTGCATAACTAGCTCGATTTTGACATATGAAAGGTAGAGTTAAAATATTAGAATGGGATGTGACATATAGATACCATATACAGAATAAATTTTCTGCCCCAACAATATTAAACACCATATAAATCCCCTCATACAAGTCTTGTATACAACTCATTCAGTATGGGAGTCAAATACATGAAAACTAGTGAACTAGTAGCATGGAATTGCAAACATTTCACATATGGATTTCTTGGATTTCAACCCACAGAGCATAGGGACATGAAATTACAGGGTAAGAAATCATATATTGCTGCAACAATAACATAACACTCATATAACATCCCTCATACAAATCTGGTATAAAACTACTTCAAGATTGAAGCCACAATCCATGAAAACTAGTGATACAATGGCATGAGAATGCAAGCTTTTCAAACGGGATTTTCTTGGAATTCGAGCTGATTAGAATACAGGCATGAAAGTACAGAGTATTACATAATATATGGCTTCCATAACATCATAAAACTCAAATAAAATTCCTCATACAAATATGATATAAAACCACTTCAAGATTGAAGCCAAATCCATGAAAACTAGTTATTCAAGAGCATGGGGAATGCAAGCCTTTCAAACATGTATTTATGATATTTCGACTTACATAGAATATGGAGATGATATTACAAAGCCATAAATGATATACCCAATATTTATACCCTCATCAAAGAGCAAGCACCACTCCAACAAGTGCACCATCAACATGAGAGTGTGGGGGAATGGAGAAGAAGGAATGAGAGAATAGGGAGATATATGAGAATTTGATTGTATGGAACTTAAACCTACAACTAAAAATATTTTATTAAGCTCCAATTAGAGGTATGAATGGCCTCTCTTTCAACCAACTTGGAAAGGAATCCACAATGCCAAAGGCCAATTAACAAATGATCAAAATCCATTCTCATTCCTCATGAAATCATTTCATTAACTCCAAGATGCCCCCTAAGGTCGAATTTCCCTCCACTGGATTCCTCCAACTCATCTTAGTGGTTTAGTAACTCTCATGACACTTGTCTTCCTCTTCATGCTCCAATTCTTTCCCCAATTCAAATGGCTGCCTCTAAATCCAAAATTAGACCTCTTGGTGGATATTTTTAGCCCTTTCATGTCATGTTTTCCATATTTCTTCAATCAGGTATGAATTTTTCATACTTGTCATAAAATATTTCATCATTTGTTCTCATAGAGTGCATGGAATCTCCTTCCAAGTGGCACAACTTGTCTTCTAGTCTCTTCCTCTTCCATGGGAGTTACCCTCCTTTACCTATTTGAATTCATTGGCTCATTATATTATATTTGAAACCACATCACCTTCCAATAACATCACATTACCCGTGTGTTCGAATTTGGATGAAGATCATGGCAAGTGTGTGGGGAATCTAGTCATCCAAATGCTCCACAAGCTTCCAAGCATTTTCACGAACTCATGCCACCTAATTTTATTATAATTTATCATTTATGTGGGTCCTTCATGCCCACAATNGGCAAGTGTGTGGGGAATCTAGTCATCCAAATGCTCCACAAGCTTCCAAGCATTTTCACGAACTCATGCCACCTAATTTTATTATAATTTATCATTTATGTGACCCATTTAAATGTGAATATGGTAAACTAAAGTCCTTTTGGGTCCCATATCCCTTGATTACAAAATTGATGTCTCCATCTCAACCTAGGGAACCAGTAGGTTGGTGGAACATTATTTGCAAGTAGTCTTATTTGGAAATTATTTAATTGGGGATATGATAGTCCTCCCCACTCAATATTGCTTGTACTCAATCAATTTCAAACATGGATTTTGAATAACCTTCTTTCCTTCAAAAACTTTGCTTCAAACCTTAGCTCTGATTTGAGTAGTGGCACTCATGTACTAGAATTGTGTGTTCCCAAAAGTATAGATATGTGGATCTTTGAATATTGATATATCCCGTGACAACACCACTAACACCAAAAGTATTAATAAAATCCATCAAAACAAAATTTGCATAAATAATGTTTACCTCCATCTTTTTAAAACCTTTTCTGAACTTTCATCCCTTTTTGCTTTTGTATAATTCTTTGAAGTTGGTACCGAGTTACCAAACTTGAATTTCCAAGATGGAAAGAAAGTTTCAAAGAGGAACCACCATGCTTGTTGATGCTTGAATCTTATTACAATCACCTTCTCAAGTGGTGACTCAATATCCCCTACTGCTTGTTTCCCCCAAAATTGAAACCAAGCAATACCTGGATCCCATTGCTTGTATTGCACCCTTCCAAACATCATGAGTACAAAAGATAGATCATTAAAGTACATAACTACATCATACAATTGTACATCAATAAGGTACCTCATCAAAGGATCATGATAGTGCTTGTACATCCAAGTAAGTAGATCATCACGTGGCCCATACACACAAGCATCAAGTATTATATCAAATATCCTCCAATGGCATTGGTGAGGATCACATGTCCTATAATGTTGCTCCAAAATAATGTAAGGTGCATAAAAATAATAATCAGCCATGTGTTCTTTCATCCAAGAAGTGAATTAAGAACCTCCACCAAAATATGAACCAAATAAGGAGCAAATAAAACATGAAGACTTCAAGTGGCTCAAAGAAGTCTCATCAATACACCCATGAATATGTATATCATCATAATGTAACAAAGAATGCTACTGTAAATGTAAATAAGATGGCACTCTAGTCATGCCATCGTCAAAAGGAGAGATAGGAATCCCATACTCCTCATGTGGCACCATAAAAAATAAACCTTTCACCCATACTTCATTAGGATGAATAATGCAAAATATGGAATTGTAGAATGTAGGAGAAAGAAACAACTCACCCAAATGATCAGAAAGTGCAAAATTTTGAGAATGTGGAGGATTCATAGGGGTAGGAACATGCACCTCCCCCAAAAATGCAAAACTTTCCTCATAGCTTGGTTCCAAGGTAGTGGAATCATGCACTTCTTCAAAAAGTTTGCAACCATTTTCAAGAGGCAACTCAAGTTCCTCTTGCACCACAATAAGTGATTGGCTCTCATCAAGGTCATCTTCAAACACATCAAGAACCTACAATTTTCTATGTTTCTCATGATCCCTCATGCCATGAGAATCCTCCAAGCAATATACCATATGACAATATGAAACATAGGAGGAAGAACAAGTATCTTGCAACCTCTTAAGAAGTAGGCTCATTTTGAGTTTTGAGCTTATGAATGTCCTCATTATTGTTCAAGAATGCTTCATGTAACCATTCATTTAGCTCAACCAAATTGTTTCTAGAAAAAACCAAAGACATGAAATTACCTTCGATGTCGCACATTGCTCTTTGAATCTTCTCCATGTCTTCAAGGAAGGATGGCTCCTCCAATGAAGAAAATTTCCAACAAGAATTTGACACCAATGCTTTAGTGCCATTGAGTATGCTAAGGGCCTCATGGATATTCATTTCACTCATATTCAAAGAACCTTCAATGAAGGATGGTTCATGGGAGTGAACCTCCTCTTCTTCTTTCTTCTTGATTTGATCAACTTCTTGAAGCTCAAGTGGTGATGGGGAAGTTGACCTTGGTTCTTCATTAGCACCTACAAGGTCTTCATCTTTATGCTCATGACAAATTTGGCTTGCATCAACATTTTCAAATATGATTTCTATGTCACCAACATAGAGTTGTGAGAACCCATCAGTAGGCACTCCTTCACAATTCAAGCATCCACCAGTAGATGCCATTTGGTCGATGTCCATAGTATAATGTGCCTTGGAATGATATTTAATAGTTCCAAGGTACTCTTCTTCATTCTCATGTGATTTTTCCTCATATTTTTCAAAGTCACTTGGGAGTGACTTTCTATCCTCTTGATAAAATACTTTTTCTACTTCACCACCCACATAACTTGGTGAATCCTTTGTCTCCTCAATACTTGTGGATTGCTGATTGTTCCTTAATGAGTTAAAATTTTCCTTATTGTGTCTAAAACCATAAAAAAAACCATCAAAGTCTTCAAAAATAATTGTCTTATGTGTCTCTCCATGATGGAAACTACTACTACCCCTTGCCGCCAGCTTACCCCTAAGTTGGGTAGCCATTAATTCAAACCCTTGCATAAGCTGCTTGGTCGTATCATCAAAATATGACTTAATGAGTTTCTTAAATTCATCTCTATCATCCATAACTTCAAAAGACTCCAAGACCATTCTCTGATACCACTGTAATGTCCATTTTTTTGAATTTTGAAGAAAATTACAAATTGGGCAAAATTCGAGCTTAACTAGTCATCACTCTAGAGGGTTCCAACTTTCACCAAATGGACCCGAATTTGAAAGGAAATGGTATGGTGAGACTTAAAAAATACCAAGGTGGTTTATGGACACTTTTGTCTGACTTTATACCTCTACAAGCTTGTTTGGGGAAAATGACAAAAAGGCCAAAATTACTAGGAAATTGTGATGAAATCCCCCTAGGGTGTAGGCCAACTGGGCTTCCCAACTCATGTAAGAACCTACCAAATTTTCAATAAAATCATGGGGAATGATATATAATACCTCATCAAATTCCATTACACATGGCTATTAGTTCTGCAAACTGGTTATAGAGTTCCACCTCCGTTTGATAACTTTAAGTTAAATTACTTATGGGGAAATTGCATAAATAGCTCGATTTTGACATATGAACGGTAGAGTTAAAGGATCATACCAAGATGTGACATATAGAGACCATATACAACATAAAATTTCTTCCCCAAAAATATTAAATACCATATAAATCCCCTCATACAAGTCTTGTATACAACTCATTCAGTATGGGAGTCAAATACATGAAAACTGGTGAATTAGTAGCATGGAATTGCAAGAGTTTCACATATGGATTTCTTGGATTTCTACCCACAGAGAATAGGGACATGAAATTACAGAGTAACAAATCTTATATTCATGTCACAACATCATCCAACTCATATAACATCCCTCATACAAATCTGGTATAAAAATACTTCAAGATTGAAGCCAAAATCCATGAACACTAGTGATACAATGGCATGGGAATGCAAGATTTTCACACAGGAGTTTCTTCGATTTCAAGATGAATAGAATATGGGAATAAAATTTCAGAGTATTACATAATATATGGCTTCTACAACATCATAAACCCAAAAAAAATTCCTCGTACAAATATGATATAAAACCACTTCAAAATTGAAGCCAAATCCATGAAAACTAGTTTTTCAAGAGCATGGGGAATGCAAGAATTTCACACATGTATGTCTGATATTTCGACTTACAAAGAATATGGATATGATAATACATAGCCATACATTATATACCCAAGCTTGGGCATCAAATATCCTCAGCAAAGTGCAATCACCACTCCAACAAGTGTGCCATCAACATGAGAGTGTGGGGGAATGGAGAAGAAGGAATAAGAGAATAGGGAGATAGTTGAGAATTCGATTGTATGGAAATTCAAACTGCAACAAAAACTAATTTATTAAGATCCAATGAGAGGACTGAATTTCCTCTGCAACAACCAACTTGTAAAGGAATCCAAATCCCTCGAAATTGGTTCACACGCAAGGAGAGTGAACACTCACCGTGCAATAGATAAGCAAAAGCTATCCAAAATGCCAAAGGCCAATTAAAAAATGATAAAAATCCATTATTATTCCTCATAAAATCCTTTTATTAACTTCATGAGCCCCCCTAAGGTTTAATTTCTCTCCATGGGATTCCTCCAACTCATCTTAGTGGTTTAGTAACTCTCATGACACTTGTCTTCCACTTCATGTTCCAATTCTTTTCCCCAATTCGAATTGCCGCCTCTAAATCCAAAATTATACCTATTGGTGGCTATTTGTATCCCTTTAATGTCATATTTTCCATATGTTTGCAGTCATGTATGAATTTGTCATACTTGTCATAAAATCTTTCATCATTTTTTGTCATAGAGTGCATGGATTCTCCTTCCAAGTGTCACAACTTGTCTTCTAGTCTCTTCCTCTTCCATGAGAGTTACTCTCGTTTACCTATTCAAATTCCTTGGTTCATTATAAGATATTTGAAACCACATCACCCTCCAATAACATTACATTAACCATGTGTTCGAATTTGGATGAAGAGCATGCCAAGTGTGTGGGGAATCTAGTCATCCAAAGGCTCCACAAGCTTCCAAGTGTCTTCATGAACCCATTCCACCTTATTTTATTAGAATTTATCATTTATGTGACCAATTTAAATGTGAATATGGTAAAATAAAGTCCATTTGGGTCCCATATCCCCGTATTACAAAATTTATGTCTCCATCTCAACTTAAGGAACCAATTGGTTGGTGAAACATTATTTGAATTATTTAATTTGGGACATGAAACTCCTCCCCACTCAAGATTGCTTGTCCTCAAGAAATTTCAAACATGGATTTTGAATAAACTTATTTCCTTTCAAAACTCTGCGTTAAACCTTAGCCGCAATGTACTACAATTGTGTGTTCCAAAAAGTATAGATACGTGGATCTTTCAATGTTAATATCTCCTATGACATCACCACTAACACCAAATGGATTAATAAAATCCATCAAAACAAAATTTGTATAAATAATCTTTACCTCCATCTTTTGAAAACCTTTTCTGAACTTTTAGCCCTTTTTGCTTATGTATAATTCTTTGAAGTTGGTACTAAGTTTCCAAACTTGAATTTCCAAGATTCCAAGAGAGTTTTCTAAGAGGAACCACCATGCTTGTTGTTGCTTGACTCTAATTACAATCACCTTCTCAAGTGGTGACTCAATATCCCCTACTGCTTGCTGCCCCCAAAATTGAAACCAAGCAATACCCGTATCCCATTGCTTGTATTGCACCCTTCCAAACATCACGAGTACAAAAGATAGATTATTAAAGTACATAACTACATCATACAATTGTACATCAATAAGGTACCTCATCAAAGGATCATGACAGTGCTTGACCATCCAAGTAAGTAGATCATCATGTGGCCCATACACAAATGCATCAAGTATTATATCAAATCTACTCCAATGACATAGATCTCATGTCCTATAATATTGCTTCAAAAGAATGTAAGATGCATCAAAATGATAATTAGCCATGTGTTCTTTCATCCAAGAAGTGAATAGGGAGCAAAGAAAACATGAAGCCTTCAAGTGGCTCAAATAACTCTCATCAATACACCCATGAATATGTATATCATCATAATGTAACAAAGGATGTTGATGTAAATGTAAATAAGATGCCACTCTAGTCATGTCATCATCAAAAGGAGAGATAGGAATCCCATACTCCTCATGTGACACCATAAAAAATAAACCTTTCACCCATACTTGATTAGGATGAATGCTGCAAAATATGGAAGTGTAGGATGTAGGAGAAAGAACCAACTCACCCAAATGATCAGAAAGTGCACAATTTTTATAATGTGAAGGATTCATAAGGGTAGGAACATGCACCTCCAAAAAAATGCAAAACTTTCCTCATAGCTTGGTTCCAAGGTAGTGGAATCATGCACTTCTTCAAAAAGCGTGCAACCATTTTCAAGAGGAAACTCAAGTTCCTCTTGCACCACAATAAGTGATTGGCTCTCATCAAGATCATCTTCAAACACATCAAGAACCTACAATTTTCCATGTTTTTCATGATATCTCTTGTCATGATAATCCTCCAAGCAATCTAGCATACGAGAATATGAAACATAGAAGTAAGAACAAGTATCTTGCAACCTCTTAAAAAGTTTCTAATTTTTAGTTTTGAGCTTATGAATATCCTCATTACTATTCAAGTATGCTTCATGTAACCATTCATTAAGCTCAACCAAACTGTTTCTATCAAAACCAAAGACATGAAATTACCTTTGGTGTTGCACATTGCTCTTTGAATATTCTCCATGTCTTCAAGGAAGGATGGCTTATCCAATGAATAAAATTTCCAACAATAATTTGACACCAATCATTTAGTGTCATTGACTATGCTAAGGGACTCATGGATACTCATTTCACTCATCTTCAAAGACCCTTCAATGAAGGATGGTTAATGGGAGTGAACCTCCTCTTATTCTTTCTTCTTAATGATCAACTTCTTGAAGCTCAAGTGGTGATGTGGAAGTTGACTTTGGTTCTTCATTAGCTGCTACAAGGTCTTCATCTTTATGCTCATGAGAAATTTGGCTTGCAGAAAAATTTTCAAATCAGATCTCTATGTCACCAACATAGAGTTGTGAGCACCCATCAGTAGGTACTCCTTTACAGTTCAAGCATCCATAAGTAGATGCCATTTGGTCCATGTCCATAGTATAATGTGTCTTGGAATGACATTTTATAGTTTCAAGGTACTCTTCTTCATTCTCATGTGATTTTTCCTTGTATTTTTCAAATTCACTTGGGAGTGACTTTCGATCCTCTTGATGTAATACCTTTTCTACTTCACCACCCACAGAGCTTGGTGAATCCTTGGTCTCCTCCAGACTTGTGGATTGCTGATTGTTCCTTAATGAGTTCAAATCTTCCATATTGTGTATAAATCCATACAACCAATCATTAGAGTCTTCAAAAATAATTGTATTATGTGTCTCTCCATGATGGAAATTACTACTACGCCATGATGCTAGCTTACCCCTAAGTTGGCTAGCCATCAATTCGAACCCTTGCATAAGATGCTTGGCCGTATCATCAAAATATGACTTAATGAGTTTCCTAAATTCATATCTATCATCCATAACTTCAAAATCTTCCAAGACCATGCTCTAATACCACTTTGATGTCCCATTTTTGGAATTTTGGAGAAAATTACAAATTGGGCAAAATTTGAGCTTAACTAGTCATGACTCTATAGGATTCCAAATTTCACCAAATGGACCCGAATTTGAAAGGAAATGGTATGGTGAGAATTAAAACATACCAAGGTAGTTTATGGACACTTTGTATCTAACTTTATACCTCTGTAAACCTATTTGGGGCTGATGACAAAAAGAGCAAAATTACTAGGAAATTGTGATGAAATTCCCCTAGGGTGTAGGCCAACTAGGATTCCCAAATCATGTGCAAACCTCCCAAATTTGTAAGAATTGTATGTGGACTGTTATAATACCTCACGGAATTTCATTACACGTGGTTATTAGTTCTGTAAACTGGTTATAGATTTCCACATTTGTTTGACAACTTTCAGTGAAATTGCTTATGGGGAAATTGCATAACTAGCTTGATTTTGACATATGAAAGGTAGAGTTAAAGGTTCAGACCAGGATGTGACATATAGAGACCATATACAACATATAAATTTCTGCCCCAACAATATTAAACACCACATAAATCCCCTCATACAAGTCTTGTATACAAATCATTCAGTATGGGAGTGAAATACATGAAAACTAGTGAATTAGTAGCATGGAATTGCCCCATAACTTTCGTTTGATAACTTTCAGTGAAATTGCTTATGGGGGAATTGCATAACTAGCTCTATTTTTACATATGCAAGGCAGAGTTAAAGGCTCAAAATAGGATGTGATAAATAATAATAATAATAATCTATTTTTAAGGTCACCGCCAAGCGAGACACCAAATTGGTTTATGAGACCCCCTTGTTTATGGGACAAGGGACCCCCCTCTGCCCAAGGATTTAACTGCTAAATTCTACAGAGGTGTAAATACACTACCCCCCTCTAGATTTGAACCTGTGACCTCCTAAGAGGAAACACATGCTCTTAACCATTAGGCCCACTCATGTTGCACTAGTAATTTATTATGTTTAAATAATGTTTAACACTATCCCCCTCTAGATTTGAACCTGTGACCTCCTAAGAGGAAACACATGCTCTTAACCATTAGGCCCACTCATATACAGAGATTATATAAAGCATAAAATATTATTCCCCAATAGTATTAAACACCATATAAATCCCCTCATACAAGTATTGTATACAACTCATTTAATATGGGAGTCAAATACATGAAAACTAGTGAATTAGTAGCATGGAATTGCAAGAGTTTTACATATGGATTTCTTGGATTTTGACCCACAAAGCATAGGTACATGAAATTATAGAGTAACAAATCATATATGTTTGTCACAACATTATCAAATTCAGAGAACATCCCTCATACAAATCTGATACAAGACTCCTTCAAGATTGAAGCCAAAGTCATGGAAACTAGTGATTCAATGGCATGAGAATGCAATAGTTTCACATATGGATTTCTTGGATTTAGAACCACATATATTAGGGACATGAAATTACATAGTAACACATCATATATTTCTGTCACAACATAATCCAACTCATAGAATATCCCTCATACAAATCTGGTATAAAACTACTTCAAGGTTTAAGCCAAAATCCATGAAAACTAGTGACACAATGGCATGAGATTGCAAGATTTTCACACAGGAGTTTCTTGGACTTTGAGCTGAATAACATATGGAAATTAAAGTACAGAGTATTACACAATATATGGCTTCCACAACATCATAAAACTCATATAAAATTCCTCATACAAATCTAATATAAAACCACTTCAAGATTGAAGCCAAATACATCAAAACTAGTTATTCAAGAGCACGGGGAATGCCAGCCTTTCATACACATATTTCTGATATTTCGACTTACAGAGCATATGAATATGATATTACAGATCCATACATAATATACCCAAGACTGGGCATCAAATATACTCATCAAAGTACAAGCACCACTCCAACAAGTGCGTCATCAACATGCGAGTGTGGGGGAATGGAGAAGATGGATGAGAGAATAGGGAGATAGATGAGAATTATATTGTATGGACCTTCAACCTAAAAATAAAACTCATTTAATAAGATTCAATGAGAGGTCTGAATGGCCTCTCCATCAACCAACTTGGAAATGAATCCAACTCCATCGAAATTGGTTCACAAGCAAGGAGAGTGAACACTCATTGTGCAATGGACAAGCAAAAGCTCTCCAAAATGCCAAAGGCCAATTGAAAAATGATCAAAATCCATTCTCATTCCTCACTAAATCCTTTAATTAACTTCATGAGGCTCCCTAAGGTCAAACTTGACTCCATGGGATTCCTCCAACTCATCTTAGTGGTTTAGTAACTCTCATGACACTCATCTTCCTCTTCATGCTCCAATTCTTTCCTCAATTCGAATGGTTGTCTCTAAATCCCAAATTAGGCACATTGGTGGCTATTTTTAGCCCTGTCATGTCATATTTTCCATATGTCTACAATAAGGTATTAATTTTTCATACTTGTCATAAAATATGTCATTGTTTGTTGTCATAGATTGCATGGAATCTCCTTCCAAGTGGCACAACTTGTCTTCTAGTCTCTTCCTCTTCCATGGGAGTTCCTCTCCTCTACCTATTCTAATTCCTTGGCTCGTTATATGATATTTGAAACCACATCACCCTCCAATAAATTACATTACCCATGTGTTCGAATTTGGATGAAGATCATGTCAAGTGTGTGGGGAATCTAATCATCCAAAGGCTCCACAAGCTTCCAAGTGTCTTCATGAACCCATGCCACCTTATTTTCGTATCATTTATCATTTAATTAACCCATTTAAAAGTAAATATTGTAAAATAAATTCCATTTTGGTCCCATGTCCCCTTATTACAAAAATTATTTCTCCATCTCAACTTAGGGCACTAGTAGGTTGGTGGAACATTATTTCCAAGTAGTCTTATTTGGAAATTATTTAATTGGAGACATGACAGAGGCGTACTCTAAATTCTCTCAACTTCTTGGAATAAAAGGAGTAGATTCGTGATCCTCATTCTAAAAACATTGTACCAACACCTAAACAGGTATTCATATGCAAATATGTTGCTTTCTTCTCGTAGAAGATTTCAAGTGCACAATCAAAATTTTACAAACTTCTTAACCACATTAAGGCGAGCAAACCTCTCACTATGTGAAATAACTTGAACTAATCATCTCAAAGTCACTAATAATACGAGAAAAGTAATTGTAGCAAAATTATTTCTTTATAGAGTATTATCAATTACTCTCATATCATCTTCATTTAGGACCATTGATGATCTTGATTCTTGGTCTTAAATTAGTGCAGGATATATTTGTTGAATATATTGGAAATATTAATGGACTTCCACACGGTTGAATGCAACAAAGGGTCATGATGAATCAATGTAATCCAATTCTCTTTCAACAATATGCTTCAAAACAACCTCCAATCGTGTAGCATTATGGAGAGAACATTGTAGAGAGTTCACAACACAAGTCCACACACACAAAAAAAAGGTTTTATGTTTGACTTTTAAAGCAACTGTCACACTCACGATGTCTTCCAACTTCAATGCATTGGTTGCCACTCGTCAATATACATGATACATACCATGCATATGATACACATCTTGTTCGATGGTATTTATACTTTAATCTAATGGTCATTCAATTTAGATGATACACATTTATCCCCTCTCTCCAGACTCAAAGAGGAGAGAGAGGGGACACTCACGAATGAGAGCATACACACAACTCTCAACCAAACTACTTCAGTGGATAAGGTAAGGTACACCAACTCCATGATACAAAATTAGCTCCAAATCACCGAAGTTATCGACACACCTCAACAACTCGCACCAACTGATGGCACAAAGAGAAATTAGCTTCACAGCTCTCCAAGATCGCGATTTTTGGAGACTCTCGACATGTCATATATAAAATGATTAATGGATACACCACTGGATCTATAAAATGTTGTCGTCTGCATGATAAAATCATTCCTCTCATGTCCAAGCCTTATGAATTTTTCCACATCCTTCACACAAACAACTCAGCAGCTGATGCCTTGGCAAACATGGGGGCCTCTCTTCCTCAAGGTCAATTTAGCCTAAATGGCCAAGTTCCTCACCTCAAACCTATTCCTTAATGGATCATTGGGACTCAAGCTTCTACCCCCATTGTTTATTGTTCTCCTTCATGGAAATCTACGAAGGGTCTAATGTTCTCCCTAAAGACCCCAAAGACTTACATATCCCCTATCACTCCAACCTTACTCACCCTTATCACACCATCCCACCCCACTCCACTGCCTCGTGCCCTTCACTCCCCACTAGCATCAACCTCATGGATAATCACGAAGGATCTCCAGCCTTAATGAGTTGTCTCACCTCTCTTCATCCTCCCGCTGCGTGGCTTCACCACTGCACCTACCATCCCTCGGTCCCTGCAGGATTTAATGCTCACCTTCCTTGGGTTTATTGCTCCTGCCTCTTGCACGCTCCGGGTCTTATCGCTCCCTCCATTATGTCTTCTCCTCGAAGCCGTCCGCATCCTCATTTTTCCCTTGGCCATGGCTCTGTTCGCTATGTGATTTCTCTAAAACGAATTCTCTTGGATGTCATTGTAGGGGTCGACGAAGGCTGGTTGCAGGAAATCCCGTGGGAAACTCTTCCTCTCACTAGGGTTTTTGTGAAGGAAAGACTGGTTCTCGCCACTTTCTCCACATGTTTATGCATTACCCATTCTAGAACTACTCTATGGTTTTCGAATTTGGCTCAGGGCTCAGCCTCTCCATTGATGATCAGTCCTTCATAGCAGAAAGTAATTCAATTTCGGGTTGCCATTGCTCAGGGTGGAAAGAAGGTGTAGTCGACACTCTCTCCCGCCAAAGCAAGAAAGACCACGACTCCCTCTTGCAGGAACTCAATACCCTTAAGTTGATTCTCAGTGGTCTCTCTGTCGAAGAGCAGGCTCAAGTGTTTGCTGGTGCAGTTTGTGCTCTCCGCAACAATTTCTCTTGAATTGAAATTTCTCCTGGACAAGGCAGAATGGTGCAGGCCAATGAGAATGTTGGGATACCCGACCTAAAGAAGAATCTCAGGCGCTTATACGAAATGATGGCCATTGGCATTATGGACAACAAGGAAATTGCTCAAGAGGTTTAAGAGTATGGGGGAAGTGGTCAGCTACACTTCTTACCAGATCAGTAACCATGACTCCAGGATTGATGACACTGAGAACAACCTCAAGGAAATGATGGGCAACGTGGACATAATTCAAGAAGACCTCCAGCGCTTTCTAAGCATGAATCAATGTAACAAGCCATTTGAAACTCCAGCAGCAGCAGCACACCCCATGGAGGAGGAATCGGTTGTTCATCCTATGAAGCCCCCAGGCAATCCTTAATGGTTTCCTAAGATTTTATGTTTTATTGTCTTTTACTTTGCTGGCAGTTTATAAGGGTATACACTACCCCAGGCATTAGATGTTTTGTAAAAACTCTCTGTGGAGTTCTTTGGTCATCCCCAAGGACCAGTTTTATTTTCTCCATTTTTGAACTGCAAGAACTCTCCATTCCCACATTTTCTATGTAATGAATGGCTGTGCACAGCCTATTTTATATAAACTTTTTTAAGTTTCTGTTAAAAAAAAGAGAAATTAGCTTCACAAAACACAGTTCAACATAGCATCAAAAGTGCTTTGATATCAGTTCAACGCAGCATCAAGTTGGTCATTAACACATCTTCAAATCTCCAATGATCACACTAGGGTACGATGGCTCAATGATAGCAACATCAAAACTAAAATAGCTCCATGATCATAGAGTTCACCATCCATGATAATCTGTGATAATGCAAAGAGATCCCACACACACTTTGAGAAAATCATGATAGTCTCCATGCAGCAACACAATGTTGGAGAATTGGTTATAGTCTTCATAGGTCTCCACACAACAATAGTCTACAAGTGGTGGTTCATAGTGGTCTCTTGACGGAGCTCGAGCACAACTCTTCATGAATGCTTTACCAATGTACACGCTCTTCACAATTTCACACAAAATGTGAGTCTTTTTGTTTTCACAGGAAAGAGTCTTCATGTTTTCCATACAACACCATAAGCATGAACTTGGAGAGATACACATAAACCCTTTTTTTTACCACTTAACATTCACCAATAAGGAGTTGAGCTTTCACTACAAGAGTTGCTTCAATTAGCACCACAATACACCTAGATGATGGATATTCTTCACATGGAAGAGAGGAAGAATGTGCTTACCACTTGTATCCACACTATTCCATGATGTTAGGGTTTCCTCTTAATTTTTGTCAAGTATAGACACAACAACAAAATGGTTTTAGGGTTTCCTCCATAATATTCACATGGTCTCTTCACTCCTTTGCTTCACAATACACCAGTCTCAATGTAACATCACACAAGTCTCCATGATTTGGTGGATATATATTAGCTCTAGGTTACATGTAGCACTAGTGCATTCCAACACGACTCAACTCTAATATGCAGCAACAATCCCAAAAAAATATGTTGCAGTACTCAATAATACATGACGATAGCTTCCACAGTCTATATTACATACAATGCAACAATAACACCCACGTAGGTCATAATGTAAACGATATCAAATGGCAGACCAATTTCTTCCACATGTTTACTCAACACAATTTATGCCACTCTCTTCCATAGAAATAAAGGAGATATGGAATTATAAACTTGTAGGTGCGCAAGTATTCACTTATGTTGAGAGGGTATTCACTTAGAGATTACACAAAGACTAGAAGTCGTAGCAATGGAGACAAACAAAGTTAGGGTTAGTAGTCTCATCGTGGTCAAAATTATAAAGGTTAAGTTGCTTCATGTACAACCATAAAGGAGGAGTCTCATGCTCCATGATGGTGGAGAGGTGATTTGGGTGTAGAGAGTAACATGTATGCAGGGAGTAGCGAATAACATCTATACAGAGAGAAAAAGCATTCAGGAAGAGGGCAAAATGATTTAGAATGCCAAGGTCGAGCAAAAAAGATGGCAGAAGGGCAGATTGAATAGACGGGGAGGAAGAGCACACAGGAGAATATGGTAGACAGGAGCTATTGCACAAACCAAGGGCTCATAATGAGCTATGATACAACTGTTAGGTGCCCCAAAAAGAAAAGTAGGAAAAAACATAAGAAGACAAGAGAGATAGGTATCAAAGCACATAATTCTCTTTCACAAATGTACAATATATTACATGAGAATGAACCTTGGGTTCATCTCCCCACGTTGTCTCTTGGACTCCCAAATGACTCTTCCTTTTCACCTATACTATTGGTATTCCTTGCACGTGAATACTTCACAATAGTCCTAACACCAAGGATTATGTTCCCAATAATATAGGATACTATCGTGTCTCTTATTTATTGCATGACATATTATAAGATCGTTGATATCCTTATGAGGCCTTTCACGTGAGCAAAGTTTTCAAAACTTTGGACTATGCTTGGGCTTTAGGAAGTTACAGTATTGGGAGGGTGTAGATATATAATTTCACATCATGATCTTCAGAGAGTTATGCTAATGTGGGTGTTATAATGATGAGTTCATCACACCTTTGGATCTTCTAGAGGTAATAAGTTAATAAACGAGGGTTGACTAAGAGAGTCGACTAAAGGGTCATTTAGGCACTTGCTTTGTTAGTTCAGTTGACTGATGTGCAATTCAAGGTAAAAAGGTAGGATATATAGGCACACCTTAGGTAATAAAAGTTGGCTACATCTTTTCATTCTAAAGAAGTTAGTTATACTTTGGCTTATATATAGATAAGCTTATGGATCGATATATCATAACAATAAATAAAGGTTTTTTTTTTTTTTTGGATCTGTGCTCACTTTTGCTTCAGTGGAATTATAACTCTCACTTTTTAAAATTTTTGTAATGCTCCAACATATTCAACCACTTCAATTGCAAAATGAGGTGGTTCGTTACTCTACTTAACAATATAAAAAAATGTGTCTTATTACAAACATTTCATGGTGGAACTCAAAGATAGTTTTAATGTATTGCAGGTGATAAGATATGACTCCTTATATATTTTTTTACTAATCCATTGCTTTATAAATTATTATAATAGTAATAATTTTTTGGTAGACAAATTTTCTCCAAATATTGAGAGCCGTATCCCTTACTTCTATTTTATGCAATCATTGGCCTTATCCATGTTTGAGATTATAAATGTAATGAGGTTCGTGGATTTGACTAAATGACAAAGTATCATAGGTAGAATCCTATCATCGGTTTAGTCATTTCCACACATGTCATAGAAATATTGTGGCATTAAATTGTACCAAAATGAAACTAGCTAGTTTTTGGACACTTTGCCTTTTGCAATTCATGTTGATTTTCCTTTGAAGAAAACGTATATCTATAAATAAATATACATTCTGTACAATCTCAAAATAGTTGGCAAAAAATCTCCTAAGTTTATGAACAACCAAAAAGAGAGAAATAATTTAAAAATTTATGCTAAATAGTCATCTCCTAGTAGCTAAAATGTTCATCCCCTTGGATTAATGGAAAATGGATTTTTAATGTTCTGTTGATTTGAAAAGTAAGAATTATATTAAGGATTAAAGAAATAATCCTGGATTTTAATTTGGTAGTGGACAATCTAATGGAGGAGGAGCGGATTGTAGATTATTCTTATGATTAGTTGGATGAACAACAAATATGGGCCTCACCAACTCGCATCTTGTCCATCGACACGAAAGATGGTTTTCTTCGAGGACAAGACACTATGGATTTTTTTTCCGGCCTTTCCTATGGTTCCATTCATTAATCCACATGAAGAGAGAAGGTCTCATTATTGGGGTCTCTTGGTTAAGAGGCAACAACATGTCATTCCTCAGGTTTTGATTCATAGGAAATTGTTGTTTTGGTTCAAGATCTACATCTTATTCCTGGTGGAGAAGGGCTTCCCTCTTTTATATCGAGCCCGATTGGTCTCCCTCTCTCTATTGAGTTAGGGTTTAATAAATTATAACTGCCTAAAGCATATGTAATTGATGGTACACCCCTAGTCGACAATATTTTTGTTCATTTTCAAAAGGTTTCTTAGGGTTGAGTGTACCCTCCAAGTTTGTTTAGATATTTAATTAAATGAGTTGTTTGTTTGCAAGAGGGGCATTCTATCAGCTCAAAGGACCAAGGAGGTTTAAGTGGGGGTAAGAAGCGGAAGCATTGCATGAACAACAAAGGGAATGCAAAACAATTAGTGGTCAGTATGGGATGTTAAGAATCAACAAGTCGCATAAATGGAGGAAAAATACATTGTAGGAAAAGCAAGGGGTAGGAAATTCAATGCCAAAACCCTAATACAATGGGATAAGGCATCATGAAACTCTCATTTAGGATACACTCTGGAGCTTTCAACACTAGTTAAAGTTGGTTCTCCTTTCAATTGAATTTACTGAAAACACTCGGTGGATTCTCCAGAGGAACTGGGGTTATGATTCAACTCCTTTCCTGATAAAACTATGGTATCCTATCTTCAATGTTACACATGATAGGATGGATGAGGCTCCCGTATGTGTCAAGATGTTGGGATTTCCCTTCGACCGTAGGTGGTTGGAAATTTTCAATTGTATAGGAGATTCTTTGGGGACCTTTCTAGAAGTTAACTTGTCTTTCGAATCTTCAGGGGAGATGACTATAGCTCATTTGTTGGTCCATGTAGATATCAGAGAATAGTTATAGGATGAGATAGAAAAAATGTATGTAGATCAACTCTCTATTTAGAAGTTGGACTACAAAGGTGTTCCTTTACGTTGTAGGAGATGCCACCAATATGGTCACCTAGTCGCGCAATGTCGACTCCCTTTGCCTCTAAGAGATATGAACCAACTCTTTAGGATCCTCTAAAGGGCCCTAGCTCTTCCCATATGCTTGCATATGAAGTCCAAAACTGAAGTGTAGTCGGTTTAGATTCAAAATAATCGGGATCGAGTCATTATGATAAAATGTTCCAGTTTCTTACCGGGTTGAGTCAGGGATCTAGGTATAGAGTCCAGGTCTGTCTCAGGGTCAGAATGTGGTTCCACTTGTTGAAAAAACAATCGTTGATCTGTGTATAATTCCAGGTTCAAAGGATCTTTGTTCACTTAATTCAATTAAACATGTTAACCATTCTACACAATCTCTCAGCTCCTCGCATATTGTCGACTTGATTACATTTTTGTCTCTTGCTCCTTTTAGTAGTAAGGCAACATGCACTATATTGTTAGAAAGACCAACTATTCCTAGGGTTTTAATGTCCTTTGAATCGGACTCAGGCAGGTCCTTGGTAAGCTCTTCAGGATATAATTTAAGTCCAAGGTCTGAAATAATGAATGGCGGTCTTGTTCTAGACCCCAATGAGTTGGTGGTAAATAAAGGTAGGGGGCGTAAATCCTACTTCTAAAAGGAAAAAGATAAATACACAAAATAAATTGCTTTTAGAAGACAAAAATCTATAGTTGGGACACTTAGAGCATCAAAATCCCTGGGAACGGTGCCCAAATGAGATTAATGTCATTTAACGGTAGGGGTCTGGTGAGCCCTTAAAAAAATCAACACTTAGAAGGTTGGTAGAGTTGATCAGTGCAAATATTATAATGTTATAGGAAACTCTTTGTGACTATGAATCTATGATTAAAGTTCTCAAAGCGTTGTTTAAAGGTTGGAAATTTATCGCCTCTAATGTAGAGGTCGATCAAGGATCTAGCGATAAGGTGGAACCCAAACTCAATTAATGTGAAAAGCTCTTGGGGATTTCCTCCAGGGCTTGCATTAACTTTCTTTTCAGGAGAATTTGATCTAGATTTCATCCTAGTGAACATAAATGAACCTTATTCCAAAAGAGAAGGTTTTTGAAACGAACTTATGAACAAATCCTTTATGAAATTTGACTCCCTAATTATGGGTGGAGATCTCAATATGTCTTTGGGAGACTCTAAAGTTTCGGGTCCAAAAACCTCTGTGGATCCTCTTAGCGTTTTTTCATTAATAAATTTGAAAATAAAGGATTGGTTGGCATTGAACCTATCAAAATAAATCCTACCTGGATAAATAAGCAAATTGGGGAGGACTGCATTTCTAAACACCTATATCATTTTTTATAGTCGAACCTCAAGGAATATTATGATGAATATGGTGTTGTCATTAAAGACAACATTAATGGCAAAGGTGAAGTGTGATGACATGACATGAAGCCATGAATGGCATGAATGGGAAAATGACCCATTCTGTGGTCACTTGGGAGTTAATGGGGGCATGAAAGTTGAAACCCTAGCAGATGGTTAAACAATTTAAGCTGGTTTGATGGCACTTGTGGATGATAGTTGATGCTTTTGATATTGGCAATGACATCTTTGTGAAAATATCACGTAAGACAAATGTATATAAAAATAAATGTGCTTACATATTAGGTCGGCTTGATAAGTCTTTGACAAGTCGGCTTCAAGTGAAGATAAAAATAAAAATAAATATAAAATTAAAACTATGACAGATCGGCTCCAAACTAAGATGGAAAATCACTATAAATAACCTACCACGTTTTTTGGTTTATTGAGAATGCGTGGGAGCAGTAGATGAGCTATGAAATTCATATTCCCTCTGAGGTAGAATTTGCTGAAAACAGAGAACATTTTTTTGTGGTGAGGAAGGTTGTTTTTATCTTTGATTTTCGGAATGTTTATTGAGGCAGCACACTTTGATTTTCGTTGGCTACTAAGGCAATTTGTGGAGGACAGTAGCACATTGAAGGTTACAATATTTATCTTTGATTTTTTACTGTCTAACTGTGTAATTTCGGGATTGACTAACTGTGCAATTTCGGAGTGTCTGACTGTGCAATTTTGGACTGTCCTCTGTGTATTTTTCGACTGTCCAACTATGTATTTTTCAGTGGTATGTGCTTGTGAAGACGATGTTGATACATGCACAGTCACCTTGACAGTGGCATAGATTATTATAGTGGCATGCTTCATTTAACAGTGGTATATACATCAATGATGATGATGATGACAGTGATGTGTGAGTGATTCCTTTGCACAGTGGTAAAGTAATTATTTTGTAGTGATGAAGTGACCATTTTGAACAATGAAGAAGTGGTCTTAGTCCTAATCCAAGTAAGCACTTATTGCAGACATCTTGAAGAAGTTATGTTGATAGATCTCAATACTTTGTCTCACTGAATGTGTAATGGTTAGAGCATAGATTGAAATTTGATTTGGACAATTGTTGAAGAAGCCTCAAAGACCTAATAACACATAATCGTATGTTGAGGTTGGCCTGGATTGTGAACTTGATAGCCCTTGACGACAAAAGTTACTAGTGCAGATCTCTTTATGATTGGACTGAGTTGTATACAATTGATAGTGAAAGCTCAGAATAAAGACATATTGACCATATGATCAGACAACTTGGTATGTTTTCCTAAGCAGTGATTTGGATTGAGAAGTACATGAGCAGATCCTTGATGTGTATGTAATGAGTAGTGTGTGGACAGAACTTTGATGACTTGACACGAGCAACATGGTATTGAGCAAATATTTTGCTAACTTGATGTTATGAGCAAACCTTTGAAGAGAAGGTTGTTGATGATTGGCATATAATGATTGGAATGAGCAACACATGAGCAGATATTTTGTTCATTGTCATGATCAGGGTATGACCAAATTCTTGAGCAACAGTTGATATGAAAATGATTAACTTGAGTTGACTCGATAGCAGTCAATGACGAGTATAGCAGTGACAAGTTGATGAAAGTAATAAGCAATTTGACAAGTGACATGACCAATGATAAATGATGATAGTGATGAGGTGGTAGTGATACCTTCAGTAGAAGACATGATGAGGATGTGATAGTAAGGGCAGATTGATGAAATGTGATGTGACAAGAATAAGTGTGTATTAGCTGCAAGCTGGGTCTTGTAACTATTTTATTAGTAGAATCTAAGAAAAGACCAAGCAGAGTCTTGGATAGAAGTAGGTGCTTCTGTATTAGTAGGTAATGATTTACCTCACGGTCGCAGCCGTTGAAATACAAAAATATTACAAACATTATATCTTGTGTCTCTTGTGCAATGTAATGATGATTATGTTTGATGAATGAATTCATTATTGATGCATAGTCTACTTATGAATATGACATTGAATTGAATGTGAAATGATGAGTTAAGTTTTAGAGCTTGAAGAAGTGAAAATCAAAGTAAGTCCAAGCTCACCGATTCACCCCCCCCCTTCTCGGTGAGCCATTGTGTCTAACATATTAAATATTAGATAGTAGGTGAGTAGTGGAGGTGACTCCAATCACTTCCCAATCATTTAGAGATGGCTAGAAGAAGACATAAACCCCCTTCCCCCTTTAAGTTCAACTCCAACTCGTTTAAGGAGGAGGAGTTTTGAACACTGCTCAGAGACTCTTGGATATCTTTTGACCCAAAAATACATTTTTTAGTTGTTCTTCAGTTCACTGAGAAATTGAAGAAGTTAAAATTGACCACTACTAGTTAGTATCATCAAAAGAAAATCAAAGATGTTGTTACACCTGATTCTCGTCACCATCATGTTATGAGATAGGTATCTCATCCATTGCTTAAATCCCTCAGAAATTGAAGTGAAAAAATGAGAGAGGAAGGGTGATTCCTTTCTCTTAGCCAACACCGCATTTTCTCCTTATGCAATCAAGAGTACCTATACTGGCAACGCACCTAGTCCATTGGCAAGGAGTGGTGCTGCCACATGTTTCCTTCTTGCAACAAGCGGCACCCCCTAGCACCACTTGTATTCCTCGTGAAAAGTGTGGTGCTCGAATTAAAAAGGCAAAAAAGAGAAGTTTCAAGAGGTTTCTCAAAGATGCCTTCAAGGAACCTCATCCCTAAGAAGTAGGATAGGTGGAACTCAAATTCCCCTATCCTAGGGATGATCGCTCAACCTTCTCCTTTGATTATTCAACCCACTCTGTCCTTTGAGGCCTTTAAATAGTGACTCACCCCTCATGGGAAAGGGGAGGAAGATTGTGTGATATCATCCAAACTCTGTCCAAATAATATCAAACTTTCTTGATTCATTAGAGGTGTTGATTGCATGGGCAGACCCGGGTTTACTATGATTAATCAACAACACCCCAAACTCACTGGCCCTTTCGGCAACAGACCACAAAGTGATCTGAAGTCTCACCCGAAGTGAATCTAATGGGTTGGCCAAGACTCAAGTGTCTTGGACCAGGTTCTGCGCATCCTACTTCTTTCCCCTTACTCCTGAGCGCTACTAGGTCGACTAGTTCTGCGCATCGCACGTCCCCTTCTACTCGCAGCACTTTCACCCGTGCGATGCTCAACCCTGCACCGGTTTCTCGGTTTCCTCTCACGTCGCACAACTTCCACTTACTCGCAACACTCCAATCCTTACTGCATCTCTGCGCACCGCGGAACACCCATCCTCTCCTCAAGGCTAAGCCCTCAGCTCGCAGTATCTCGCATCGCAGCTCCTCTGCCGATGCGATATCGCCTCTCTGCGATATCTTACCACTGCGACTTTACGCTCTTAACGTTGATTGCGCCAATGTGCGACACTCTACTTCTCAGAAGTCTATTGTGAGTAACTGGTAATTAGTGACAGACGTGAAAAGAGTCCTTAAACAACCTACTGCAATACTTCGACTTATCCTTAGCCTTTTGCAATATTATGAACGAAACAATACATACATTCGTCTACTGCCACTATCATTACATGCATAATAACTAGTAACAATGAGCAAATACAATCACATCCATTCAACACATAACACGCAGATTTAACGTGGTTCACCCCCGGGCTGGGAGCTACGTCCACCAAACTGTGCTTCTATTATATATCTTGAGGGAAGTTAGCACAATTTGTTGCACCACAATTGCAGCGCAAAGTTTCTCCTAGATCTCTGATCTTCTCTCTATATCCCTTCCCTCTCTGTTCTTTCTGCAAATGATTACATACAGACTCAAATGACTCACAGACGAATATGTGTCTGGATCGTTACAACGCAGTCTGTCTGACTGATTCCTGAAGCTACCAGACTATCAACTGATCGACTATCTACTGATTGATTAGCTACCCAACCAACCCTTTACAATACAAAAATGCAAGCTTTTATAGGCAGCCCGAAGGTCGTGCCATTACAACACTGTGGGCCTGTCCCAACAGTAAACCCATACCCTAAATAGTGACAGTCGGTCCTCTCTGTCCTTGAGGTAGCCGCTTCCCGTCACACCGCAGCTCTCTGCAGTCTTCCATGCTTCCTGGTACTGACCATGGGTACTATGCACCGCTTCTCTTTCTGTCCTTCGCCTTCAATGCCTGAGCCTCGTTGCTCCTTCTTCTTTATGAGGGTCGCTGAGCCCTCCTGTCTTCCGCCGCTGCCTTCAATGCAGTGGTTGAGCTTTCTTCTCTCGGCCGCTCTGGTACCGTTGCCTCCTTGACTTTTCTATCCCAAAAGTCATGGTTTCCGGCTCTGCTTTCCAGCTGGAAACGTGCTACACCGTCGTAGCTCTGCCCTGTCCTTTTTCTTCTAAACTTCTCTCTTTCCACCAAAATTAGCAGCTTCTTCTGTAGCTGCGGGATCCTGCTCCAACAGTCCCCTAACACTTACTTGTGGCTCGCCCCGAGCCACTACCAGCAGGTGTCTCATGTTGTAGCTTCTCCTTCGCCTCCTGCGAAGTCTTCTGCAACTTATCCCGGAGTTCTGTAACTTCATTCTTCATCACCTCGGCACGCTCTTGTGCCGAATCAAGCAAGGTTTGGTTGATATGGGAGTCCTCTGTTTGATCAGCTTGCTCACGGACAGTAGTGAACTCCTTCACCTTCTGCTCCACTGCGTCGACTAAATCGGTGATTTGCTCCTGGAAGGGTTGAAGCAGGTCGGTGATGTGCAGCTCCTTTGTTCTCAATTGCTGGGCTTCCTGCTGTAATTGGTTCATCTCCTTTGTCTTTTTCATCCGCTGAAGAGCTGCTAAGCTCTTCATCTCTTCTTTCATTGCCATCGTGGTGTTCTCTATCACCTGGATGTTCCGCTGGATGTCCACTCGCTGAGGTGGCGCATCTAGCTCGGACCATGCGCTCATCGCATCAGTCAGTACTGATGTTGCTTTGTTGATGCGGGACTGCATCTGCGCAGCGGTGAGTCTAAAAGCCTCGATTCTCGCTCTTTGTTCTGCCAGGGAGGTATCCCGTGCGCGAGCCTCCAGCTCAGCGATATGCGCATCGTGATCTGCCTTCATCCTAGCCACTTCTTCGTCCATTTTAACAACGGTATCCTCCAGAGCCTTTGCTCTGTTGGCTACTTTCCTTAACTCGAGAATCTATTGGTGGGATAGGGACAGCAAGCTTACCGGTCTTGGAGAGTTTGACCTCTGGAGCGCCTTCGACTCGGGGGAAGAGGTAGTCTTCTTCGCTCACTATGTCTTCGTCCTGCTCCAAATTGAATTCCTCCGGGAGCTGAGACTGACTCCTTGTCTGTGGTGGTGGTCTGGTCTGTGAAGAACCCTCTTGAATGTTCCTAACTGGTGTTGACATGGGAGCTGCCAGGCCAGTACGCTTGAATCTTTTCAGCAGCGCGTCCAGTGGTTCGTCCTCGGCCAGGAACCAGTCGGTGTGAGGCGGCGGGTTTGCAATGGCTGCAATATCTGGAAAACTCGTTAGCTTAGAATGGACTGGGCTCTGTACGAGGAAGATTGAGTTTGCACACTGCAATGTTTGGCTCTGTGAAAATGTAGTCCTTCCGATGAATAATGTCTGCGTTTTATGTCATGGGTGATGGTCCCGGACGCAACGGTCATCTAGACTGAGCTCGTTGGTCATATTAATTGCATGGACAAGACCACACCGGTTACCCGATCCTTAATAAATGCAAAAATCCGATCAAATTTCCCTCGAAGTATGTGTACCGGCGCCAGTCTCGTCGAAGATTTTGTCAAATCTAGAAACTTAATGAGGCCTGCCGCCAAATCTACGGTAATGGATACCGGTCATTTCCTCCTTAACTGCCTGTCAGACCGTGACGGGACGGTCCACTGCTAGTTACCAAACTGGATACGTGGCCTGGTGACACGTCATATTGCTGCGATGTAACCTCCTTGTCACCTGCGCAAAAAAAAAAATTATTTTTTTTTATTTTTTTTTTATTTTTTTTTTATTTTTTTTTGAATCGCGCTGGTGCGATTCCTCCTGACTAGACTGTCTGCCGGTGTAGACTAGTTCCTGGTGCGATTCCTCCTTTCAACTACACTGGGCATCTGCACTCGTATCAACTGTTCATGCTAAGACGGAGAGGTGGGGAGGTTAGCACTGTAGAGCTTAANAACTGTTCATGCTAAGACGGAGAGGTGGGGAGGTTGGCACTGTAGAGCTTAAGCCTACTGCCATTAATCCATGTGGGAAGAAGCTCCCCGTTCAGCTGGATGAGTTGAGCAGCACCTCCTTCTGTGACTTGCTGTATCTGATATGGCCCCAGCCAATGTGTTTTGAACTTCCCTGGAAACTTCAGAAATTTGCTGTCATATAGGAGCACTAGGTCTCCGATCTGGAAAGTCTTATTCTTAATGTGTCTATCATGCCATGCTTTTTCTCGTGCTTTCTGCACTGTCTGATGGAATCCGGCTATAAACCTGTCTTCTTCCAAGGTAAGCAGCTGTGCTAACCGTTCCTCGACCGTGGCTATATCAGTCATCCCGGTAATCTGAGCGACTCTTAAGCTAGGAAGAATATACTCCATAGGCATAACAGCCTCCTGGCCATATACCAAGCTGAAAGGTGTGTGTCCCGTAAGTTTCTTGCATGTGGTCCTGTATGCCCACAGCACAGCATTAACTCTTAGGTCCCAGTCATTCCTTTGGTTATTGCAGATCTTCGTGAGAGCATTTTCTAAGATCTTATTGAAGGCCTCCACCGTTCCATTAGCTTGTGGGTGGTAGGGAGTGCTCTTATAGTGTTGAATCTGGAATTCTTCTGTCAATGCCTCAATAGTGTTGTTCAAGAAGTGTGTGCCTTGGTCACTCATCAAAATTACTGGGCATCCAAACCTACTGATGATGTTTTCAAAAAGGAACTGTGCAGCTGTAGTGGCATCACAATTTCTCACTGCCTTGGCCTCTGCCCATCTGGTAAGGTATTCTGTTCCAGTGATGATGTATCTCGCACCTGTGCGCTTTCCGGGTGGGTTGATTGGTCCCACAAAATCAATAGCCCATTTGTCGAATGCGCGCAGTGTGACCTACGGTCACAGCGTCATTTCATCGCGGCGCGAGGGTTTTCCTACCCTTTGGCAGATATCGCAGCATCTGCAGAAGTCCTTTGTGTCTTTATGCAGTGTAGGCTACCACAAGCCTGCGTCTAGAATTTTCTGCGCAGTCGGTTTTCCTGCGTAATGTCCTCCTGCGGTTCCTGAATGAGCCTCTCTGATAATAGTGTCTTTCTCATG
>LPNX010668967.1:643630-708934 GCA_001517045.1 Pseudotsuga menziesii | reverse complement strand
TTCAGAGCCTCTATCGTTAATCACAGCCTCCTCTAGACCCTCTTAGCCTGTCCCACACCTCGCACCCAAAACTATAAATGACTGTAGTTTCTTATCTGTCTTTGGATCAATGCAAACCTGCTCAAGCTGCGTGTCTGTTTCAGTAAATTAGAGGCCCTGTCCTGCCGGCTTTAGGGCATGGCTGGTTAAGGGATTATGGATTTAAGCTAGATGGGTAGGGCAATTCTTGCTCGGTTCCAGAGTCTCCCAGGGCAAAGGCATCAAAAACGCGATCAGGTGGATCCTTTTGCAACCCATACAAGCGGTCCAAAAGAGAGACATATAGAAGGCCCAGAGCTGATCATTGTAAAACGGTCATTGCTTGCCTTGGCCCTAAGTTCTTCCCCTTATTGGGTGGGTATTTGGTCGAGCCCTCTTAACGCTTCCTCACCCTATTGGATGGTAAATTCATTAATCAACAGATTGGAAATTTGGCTCACTATCTACTAACCCTTCAAAGAGAAATGGGCTTATAAATATTTAATATATATATATTTTTTTTTTAAATTCACTGCCGTCGCTTAAGTGACAGCTATCTCTGTCGTTTTTGCGACGCCTTTCCATGCTATCTGTCGCAAATGCGACGGTTTTTGGTGATACGTGGCACTTCAAAATTAGTTCTATGTGTCGCAAATGCGACGCCTCGTCTTCATCTCCGTCGCTTAAGCGACAGATATAGATGTCGTTTTTGCGACGCCTTTCCATGCTATATGTTGCAAATGCGACGGTTTTTGGTGATACGTGGCAATTCAAAATTAGTTCTATGTGTCGCAAATGCGACGCCTCGTCTTCATCTCCGTCGCTTAAGCGACAGATATAGATGTCGTTTTTGCGACAGTTGGTGATGCTATCTGTCGCAAATGCGACGGTTATTGGTAACACCCAGGTGCTTGAAAATCAGATCTATCTGTCGCAAATGCGACGACTCTTCTCCATATCCGTCGCTTAATCAACAGCTATATCTGTCGTTTTTGCGATGCTTACTCTCTAAAGCAATGGTTTAAGCGACGGTTATACCTGTCGCTTCTCCGACGATTGACATTTAACCGACGGTTAGTTAAGTGTCGGATAACCGACGGTTAGTTAAGTGTCGGATAACCGACGCCACGTTTTCGACGCTTAAGAAAAAATCAAAGTGTCGTACATGCGACAGAAAAGTGTCGAAAATCTGACATGACGGCCGTTGGATTTTGGGTCGAAATGTAGTAGTGACAAAATAGTTATGAGATAACAAAAATTCTTAACTAATGATTTTTTTAAATAAAATTTAATCACAAATTATATCCTTTAGATGAAACTCCTTTTGCGTTGTCTTCCTTAATGTCTTTATGGTTGTAAATTATATTTGGTTGCTCCATATTGTTGAACTATTCTCCAATTTTCAGGTTTAGGAAAATCTGCAACAACCATGTCATGTGCCAGAACTTTGAGTTCCATGTTGTTTGTATATGAAAATTATGCACCTTGGAAAATGAGACTTTGTAATCAAATAATAACTCGAACTCTTTGGCCAATTTATCAAACACAACTCTTCCAGACAGAGCCTGCTGCATATCTTCAAAATTACTGTGATATAACCTGTAATTGACCAATTTATCCAGATATTCCTTTTGAGACAATAATGATCCTTTTTCCTCCCAGAAGAAAGGAATTCCCCTGCTTACCAATGGAGTAAATAAATTAATCACTTCTTTGATTTTATGACTTATAATATCAACTTTATCCTGTACAGTATCCAACATTCTATATTTTCCAATTACTTTTCTAGCCCAAGAGATAATAACAACTCTGTCTCAGATATCGAACCTTCTGATTTGATCTTCCGAAAAGGTACTTAAAAATTTGATAGCATTATGAGCTGCTTCCATTGGATTCTTATTTAATTCTTGTTTTTATTTTTGAAATTGTCTCTTCTAGATTCTGGTTTTGTTTCTTTAAATCTGTGAGTTCTACATCTTTTAGGTTTACCTGAGACATTTCTTTAGAAAGAGAGGTTGCATCTGTTTCTACAGAAGGAAGAGTAGATTGATTTTTAACTTCTTCACATTTTTCTTACAATTATTTTTCTTTTTTTGCCAGCTTAGCTTTTAGGTCCTTCTCACTTTCTATCATAAGCTTAGCATCTTTTCCCCAATTTTTTTATTTTTCCTCAATCTTCAACAGCTTGGATTTACAATCTATCAATTCAATGTTTAATGCTTATTTTCCTTCTCAAACTCTGTTAATTCAGAGGTCTGAATAAGATGATTGGAAGGAATTTTCAATTTCTTCTTAAGCACCTGAACTTCTTTCTCTTTTTCATCAAATTTTTTTTGAGCCACTACTCCCTTGTCTGACTGCCCATCAACCTTCAATAAATCCTCCTACAATTTTTTAATTTCGATTCATAGGGCCTTGTTATCAACCTTTTCTTGCCGTAGGAGGTCCTGAGGTCTCTTTTTATTGGACTCCAATTTAGACACCTGTAATGTATATTTAAGCAATATTGTATATATGATATCACCTATTTCTCTATGAAAGTGTATCGTATCTGTGGTAGGGATATCCTCTAAGTTCACATTCACCTCTGATGCCTTATTACCAATAGTCAAGGACAAACTTAGGGTATCTTTAGCATGATCCCTTACAGTTTTTAAAGTTACATCTCGCTTTAGAAATTGTCTCACTTCTTTGTATAGTTTTACTATTTCATCAAAGGTTTTATCATCTCTTTCCTTGTAGGTATTCAACCGCTCCTCTTTTGATGTATACTTATTTGGAGTTACTCCATCAAATACGTATTCCCGAAGCTCCATACCAATTACTTTGGATTTTTAATTCTTTTGTTTACCTTTGACATTGCTCTTCTTCACCTGTAGCATTTGTACCTCTTGTTCAATTTTCTTCTTCTTCAGTGCCCATGAAATCTGGATGTTCTCTCTTCTTTGAATTTCCTGGAAAACATATTAATGATGAAATATTACCAGCAACTGCAACTATGTTAGAAATATCCATTAGGGGAGAATTATTCCCAGGTATGGATGAGACCGAGTCTTGTTCCATGCTGATATTATCTGGGGTTTTGTTAGGATAATCTTCCTAATTAGTTACCTCTCTAAGTCCAGCTACTTCAGTATGTTCAAAAGGCTTATTTTTGTTTTCCTGTCTTCTTTTAAATATTACCTGGTGTGAATTATAGTTGATAGGAGCTCCCAAAGAAAACCCCATGCTTCTGAGCATATTGTCAATTATTGGCAGAGTAGCTCTACTTTTGACAACATATGGCCCTTCTTCCTAGGGAAATTTAATATCTAGAGTCTTCCTGAAGTTTAAGATGTGTTCTTCCTCAACTGTAAGCCTTTGTCTAAAAATTCCAAAGAAATGTTCTAGTTCTCATAAATGCTAGAAGAATATACGACTGGTGCACAAATCGATATAACCTTATAATTGTTTCAGACTCTGAAAGGAACCAGTCTGCTATCCTTCTACTAGGAGAAAGTTGCAATGTTTCCTTCTTCTATGGTAATGCCCCAGGTAATATTTCCTGAAAGAGAATGCTATATATTTCTGCCATCAAATAATTCATGAACTTGCAATAATTCTGAGCCATTTCATCAGTGAGTACCAATTCAAGAAACTGTAAGATATCTTCATCATGTGATAGGAACATCTTCAACAAAAAGGACTGGAATATGAAAATCTGGTATTGTGGAAGTTTACTAACTGAGAACAAATGTTTTGAACTAGGAACTCATCAAACTTAGGCAACAAGTCAGGAAAGACCGACTTGGAAGTTCAGATTCAACTGGGAAAGTACTTAAGACAAACAACAAACTCAACAGTGACTCTGTAACATAACCATTAGTGTCTAACCCCAAAAATTGACTAGCTAAGGTTATGCATGACTAGGTTTCTTCATTAAAAAAACTAGTTCAGCATGGTAAGATGAACTTATGACCTCACTATCAAGCTTTAAACATGACATCAAAAAGGTTTCATTACTCTTGGCTACAGAATTTTGGAAGAATTGTATGATGTTTTCTTGGTTGTACTCCTGGGATAAATGAACAAAATCATCTGGGACAAATATGGTTTTGTGGATAACAGAGGCATGAATAGGGAAAAGGATCCTAGAATTAGGTTTATCCATGACGACTTCTTGAGCTGCAGAATAATTATTCGCACACCACTCGACAAATTCAGGGAAATTGGGGGTCTGGTCAACATAGAAAAAATAAAAAAAAGACCATGGGTGTCACTACTTGTTCCTTAAGAATTTTCAATTTGTTTTTAGACGTCTCAATTGGGTATCATAAACTTCAGTATTTTTGTATTCGAAGCTTTCCTCAACCTGACAGGAAACCCCTAATTCTTCACTATCTACCATTTCTTCCACTTCTATCTCATCCATTTTTAGAAGTACTTGGAAAGTTTCAGGATTCCTACCTTGTTAATTAGCACATTGTTTCAACTCGTCCATGTTGGCACTTTGCACACAGTCAAGGCTATCATCAACTCTAATGCTAAAAAAAACAAACATTTGAACTCCACATAGGTGCTTCTTATAATTTTTTATGTTCCATAACCGTTCTACATCTCTCGTAATATAAACCGTAGATTTGTTTTTAATTTAAATCTAAGCCATTCATGCACAATATATCAATACCAAGACTCAACATTATCACCCTACACAAATTGATTTGGTGAAATCAATATCAGCCATTAATTTGCAATCTTCCTTCATCAGAACCGTCCAACTATGGAAAGCTCTGACAATCCGATAATCGTTTCAAGCCTGATCAATCGAGCAACTTATATTTGTAGAATGCACCTTATCCGTCGATCAAAACCTAACCATTATTACAAATTTCGATCAACGTTCCCCCTACCACTTTTCATGTATTTCAATGTGGAATTTCTCCTCACTAGTTCATTTTGCAGAATTGTTTTCAACCATAGATCTATCTCCTCTCACATCTTGTCTATCCGATATTTCCACCAGTTAACCAATTCCGTAAATCAGAAAACTTCCTTCATCTGAGCATGTCCAATCTGTGAAATTCTATAGCACCGTTGATCTTACCTTGTATCAATCTCAACCCTTCAAATTGCACCTTTATAACTCCATTCCGTTGATGAGAATATTTTGATTTCTCCTCCATGTTTAAAAAAATAGAACAATCCACAACCATAGATTAAATCCCTCTCTTCATCCGACGAACCATGATGAAAGATCATGCAAACCCATTAATCTAAAGAATTCTTCCACAAAATTTTCAAATATAGGGCTAACAGTTGGCTCCACTAGGGATTCTATCCTTCCCATGAGGTAGCGAAGAAACCCATAGACCAGTTGCCAAATCCATTGTCAATCTAATTTTTTTTAATTTTATCTTTCTAAAAGAAATATAAAAACTTAAATATGGCTACCCCTTCCGATCTTAGGGCCTTCTCTATGGACTTCAAATCTTCTAGCTCACCATATGTACTAATTGAAAGTAAAATAAGTATTTACACTATAATACATTAAATTTCCTTTCCCCTTATTCCAAATAATGCTTCAGAAATATCCCATTAATTGGACATCCTTCATACTGATACCCATCCTGATACTGTATAATAAAAGCATTATTACACCTATGTGCTGCAATAATATATGGATCTACCCACAAATGATCAAATTTATAATTCTTTCCTTTATCTTCATGTGGAGCATCCCATTTTAACACCAAATCATCAATTTGGAAAGTGTCCTCTTTTAACTATCTGTCAAAGGTACTCTTGATTTTTCTCCTGATGAATTTGTACCTTATCATATGTTTTATCTCTCAGTTCACTTAGCTCAATAATTTGGTTTATTCTCCTTTGCATATGATTAGGTTCATACTGTTTCTCCTACAATAACTTCATAACTGGTACTCCTAGAGATAATGGAAAAACCACTTCAGCTCCATACACCAATTGGAATGGTGACATTCCAATAGCCCTCTTTGTGCTGATTTTTTCATCCCACAAAGCATATTTCAGCTTTGTATGCCATGCTCTTTTATTATCTTCCAACAACTTCTTAATTATGCTCACCAATATTTTGTTAGAGGATTCTTCCAGTCTATTAGCCTGTGGATAATATGCAGTAGAATGATTCAAACTTATATGATACTTATGATAGAAATTTATCATATTCCTGTACTTAAAAGTAGCAACATTATCTATTACAATCCTCTCAAGACAGCCAAATCTTGCCAAAATATTATTCTACAAGAAATCTATTATCACTACATCTGTAGCTCTTTTAGTAGGTATTGCTTCAATCCACTTTGTAAAATAATCAGATGCTATTAAGATCCACTTATGCTATCCTAAGGAGTTTGGATTTATTTCCCCAATGAAATCCAACTCCTGTTGTTGAAAAGGTGCTTCTACTGTTATGGGATTAAGAGGGAGTCGAACCACTTTCCTCTTTCCATAAAAAGTATGGAACTGATGACATTTGGTGGTTTCTTTATACACATATGAAAATATGAAGGCCAATAGAATCCTTCTCTCAAAATTTTATTTGCAGTTACCTTCCATGAATTATGTTCCCCATAATCTCCTTCATGGGAATCTTTTTCTATTTGCTGAGCTTCATTCTCCATGAGATAATTTAGTAACACTCCACCAGGATCCTTCCAGTAAAGATATTGATTTAAAATACAAAATTTTGCAGCCTCCAGCTTCACAGACCTTGCTCTAGATTTACTTAACCCTACAGGAGGTTATAAATTTTGCAATACATAAACAATATCAACATACCATGGAGAAATAGAAAAATCAGGCATCACCTGTACTTCTATGTCCAATTGATTCAATTGTCCTAACAAAAAATTTAGCTACAGAGAATCACAATTAGAGTCTATCATCATTTTAGCCAATCCCGATCCCTTAATCAAATTTGTGGGCCTAATTTCAATGTCATATTCTAAGATCACTGCAATCCATTTCTCTCTTCTCCCCTCCGGACCTAGTTGTGTAAGGGTGCTCTTTACCACACTGCTGGGAACATATAAGACTACATGTGAATGGAGAATGTAAATTCTGAAATATTTTAGGACCTTAATCAAAGCATATGCTTGTTTTTCCATGATATCATATTTCAACTCCCCATCTCTTAACATATTACTAAAAAATTCTATAGGTTGTTCTTCAGCTTGATCATTATTTTGTAACAGAACAGTTGCAACAACATTCTCTTAAGCATATGAGAATACTAAAAATATTTATCAAAATCTAGACTTACCAGCATAGGAACTTCTGAAATATATTGCTTTATATTCTTGAAATATTTCTTAGCCTCCACTGTCCATTTTATCTCATGATCCTTTTTCAGCATATTAGTAATGTTCATCAATATTTCAGCAAATCTAGGAATGAATCTCCTCAAGAAATTTACCTGCCCAATGAATGATTGTACTTCTTTCTTACTTATTGGTTCATCCACCTTCAAAATTGCACTCACCCCGTATGGATCAATCCTTATACCTTCTTTGGAAATAATATGGCCCAAAATTTTTCCTTATTCCAGAGAAAAATTTGACTTCCTTGGATTTAATGAAATTCCATATTTTCTACATTTAAGGAAGACCTTTTCCAAATGTTTGATATGTTCCCTGTCAGATATGGAATATAAAATAATATCATCCATGTAAATTACTACAAACCTATCTATTTCATCAACAAAAGAGATGTCCATAGCACGCTGGAAAGTGGCTCATGCATTCATTAATCCAAAAGGCATATTTGCATACATGAATGTACCCCATGGTGTAGTGAAAGCAGTTTTCTCCTGATCTTCAAGAAGCACTTTTATTTGTTTATAACCTGAAAACCCATCCATGGTAGAAATTCTCTCTAAACCCGCCACTTTCTGCAAAATCTAGTCCATCTTTGGGAAGGGGTAATTGTCCTTCAAAGAGACTTTATTCAAATTTCTGAAGTCCACACACGGTCTTATTTCACCATTTTTCTTTCTAACAGGATCCAAATTAGCAACCCATTTTAAAAATCTCAGGGTTACAATTATTTTTGCATCAAATAATTTTTTGATCTCCTTTTCAATAATAGGCAATAGCACTGGATTAATCCTTCTGAGTTTTTGTCTAAACGGTTTTTCTCCGGGCTTAATTGGAATAGTATTATGTATAATGGAGGTGTCATACTCTTTGAGGTCATTGTAAATCCATGCAAATACATCAGTGTATTTTTTCATCAGGTTCACATACTTGTCTTTTTCTTTACCAGGCAATTTCTTGGACAACATTATAATTCTGGGATTCTACTCAGTACCAATATTTTTATCTTCAACAACGTTTTCAGCAGGTTTGACTTTAGGATATCTGACAACATCATTTTGGTCAAAAACATTCTCTAAGGGAATTAATCCTCTAGGAATATGATTACTCTTCAATTGGACTATATCTTTTCCTCCTAGTGAGCCTTTAAACTTCTCTATTTCAACAACTCCTTCATTTTCATCACAATCTTGAAAATTTTCAGAATCAACACTTTCTTTTTCTATTTGGGTATTTACAAATTCACCAGACAATTCTAAAAGTCTTGTGATTTGCATATCATCTTCAAAACCATGCCAGTACTTAGTATTGTCTAGTATGGAAGGCATGTTCACAATGTCAACCTGTATTTTCTTTTACCTGCAGTAGGATTCTTAAATTTTCCAACTGCAATTTCCAAAGAATTTACCACTGTATTATCATATCTAGGAATCACTTTGACACTGTGTTTTGTGAAATAATTTCCAAACATATCCCACACATCATTCCTGTAATCTCTCATTCTAGGATGCTTAGTTTGATAACTATCATTCACCTGATTTATCACAAGTTTTGAATCTCCAAAAACTTGGACTCATTTGGCTCCCAAATCCTTCAGTGCATGCAAACCTAGCAACAAGGATTCATATTCTGCTACATTATTAGTACATTCAAAGGTCAACTTGTAAGAAAAAGCTTTAAAATATCTAATAGGATAAATTATGTATACACATGCACCAGCTCCCACTTTAGCCACTGACCCATCAAAATACATAGTCCACAACCCTTCTTCCTTTTGATTTCTTTCCAATGCTTCCTATTCATTTATCACTTTTTTATCCTTTTTACATTTACTTGGCACAACAACTTTTGAATCACAAGGAGAAACATCATTGAAGAAAATAGATGACCCTAAGTATGTATCAACAGTATAAATATGATGAACTCCTGGATGATCTCGACTGCTAACAACATAAGGTGATATTTTTTCACTGTACAATCTCTTGTTTTCATTAAGAATGAATATTGTAGCAGAAGTCATATCCATTTGCAAACTTCCTTTTAACTTTTAATTCCAAGATCTTGACAACAAAACACCAAATTTGGGAGGGATATCAGCCACAACAACATCCATGACCACAGTTTTAGATGGTAATTTAGCCAAGGATACTACCATGTGTTTTATCAAACCCAAACATTTCACCCTTTTGGAATCAAAAGAATACAAATCTTTGTAGTTCCTTGTAATCTCTAACCCCATAATTTCTACCATTCCTTTAGGAATCAAATTAAGTGAAGCACGTTAATCTAACATATCATTATGCAACACCATGTCATGCACATTTAAGCTCATATAAAAAGGTGGTACTTCCTCATAATCCATATTATCAATCTTAGACCCCAAAACAATGGTAGGATTGTCATATTTCACTTCCAAAATATCTGGCTGAGCCTCTCCCTGATTTCTAATCATTTTTGTTATTGTATCCCTATACTCTTGATTTCTGAGCAGTTCATTAAAAGGAATTGAAATCTTCAACTTAGCAAGTTCACTTTGTAGATTAAAAATGGAAGAAATTTTATCTACGTACATGGGTGTTGTTTGTTTTAACTCCTTTATTTTCTTAGTTCTATTTTCAATCTCTTTATGTACAACAGGTTCCTTTTGTTTTTCGTTTCTTTTTTTCTGTATTCATCTGACTACTGGAAGGATGATTTGGATTTTTCCTTCCTTTATTCATAATAACATCTCTACTTCTCAATTTGATATTTTTTACATCATCTAGAGCATGCATATGCCCCTTCTAATATTTTTCCAACTCCTCCTCAAAATCTTTATTATCGTCCTCATGTGCAAACATACTGTGTTCCTCCTCAGTCAGATAGAATTCAGAATCTAAATCACCAAAATGATGAATATGGTCTTCAATAGACTCTGCACCATCATCATTAGCAACATAATTTTCAGGGAAAGGTGGTCTTATTTGCTGATCTTTGTGATTCATTGGATCCTCATGTCTCTTTGTCTATTCTATGGGATTGGAGGAGGAATAGACCTTCTAAAGTTAGGGTTTTTGGTTTGGGGTTCATTTTGTTCTCGATTCACTAGCCTAGTATCCATAGTCAGCCTATCCATTAACTTTTCCATTGTTTTTAGCATCATTTCAAATTTGATATCATTGGAGGAAGAAGCGGAAGAGGTGGAGGGCATAATTTATTCTCTACCTTTCCTCCTATCGACATCTACACTTGGTTTTATCTTTCCACATTCCATCATATTAGCTTCTACTTCCAAGGCATATGTAAACATACTAAGGAAGGCTGGCTGATTTTTTTTCTCTCAACAACAGTTCAAATTCATTATCAAAGGATTCTGCATAATGAATTTTAGCAGCACCAGCTGAAGGCTTAATATCAGCAGGTATTGAATTATAGACTCTCATGAACCTACTGGAAAACTCATGGACTGACTCAAAACCTCCTTTTTTAATATTATTGTACTAGGATAGGACTTGTAATGGACTTTGACTATCATCCCATCTATCGAAGAATGTAGTTTGGAATGCTGCAAAGTTTTGAATAGACCCAACAAGTAAACATTTATACCACTTTTTTGGATTCCCTGGATAAGCTCTATGCAAATAGCCTCATCTTCACATCCTCATAATCAACCTCTTCCAAATCTATAAAATCATCAAATTTTCCAACATGATATTTTGCAGTAACATTCCCTTCTCCATGATACAATGAAATCCTCTATGCATAATTTAAGGGAATGTCATGTAACACCATAGGTAAGGCCAATGGAGCAAACCTAGCTACAACCATTGGTCTAGGTGGATTTGGAGCAAGTGGTAAAGGTTGAAAAACTGGACGATTTTGAATAGGTTGGTAAGTATGCAACTAGAATTTTTGGACAATAGAAGTAGTTTTTTCAGTTTTTACTGGAGTTTGAATGTTTTTCCACAAAGAATCAAGAAGATATGCTTCTAACCTGCTAGAGTTAATCTCAACTTTCTTTAGGTCAAATTCATATTTTGAGTCTAACAATAATCTCTCAACACCATTTTCCCACTCAGATTCTTGTATACTGTGAAAATATTGAGAATACGATGCACCAAACTGAGAACTATTTATTTTTTCTTTATTTTTTTTCTAATCAATCTCTATGGATTCTCCACGCTTTGCAAAGTTTTAGTATTAGGGTTACCTCTCGTATTCGCTCTCCTGAAAGCCAAGATGTCTTCTGTAATACTGTTCAAAATGAATGTGAAGTTTCTAGGGAAAATGTACAACCTTCTTTACGATGTGGAAACTTCTTCTTTCCCACAGAAATTTATTTCTTGAAAATTTTCAGTCCTTATCATTCTTCATAGGGCTGATATACACTTTCGTTCCCCAAAAATGACACCAATTTGTTAGCACTGGAAAATTACCCAAGGTTGTAAAGGCTATTCCCAGGTAACAATAAAACCCACTTTTAGAGAGAAAACTGGATTTTTCTCTTCCGAGAGGGATCTCTCACAAAATATTAACAAAGCCAGATATGTATAAGAAAAATTGTTTGTAATTGGTAATATTGGTTGAAACTGAACACATTACCATTGGGCTCTAGAGTCAAATATGAATATAGATAAACAGAGCTTTTGCATGGAAATTTTAAACAAAGGCAAGGTAGCTACTCAATCACAGTCAAAATTTGATTGTTTGGTGAAAAATGAAGAACATGAACAAAACATTAACATAGAGCATTGTAAAAATGAATTATGTATCAACTTTAGAAGAAAGGTTTGGTGGACATCTGAAAAGAACAGCTAGAGCATGGTAAATATGAATTCTAAACTGTTATACTCTCGTTTTAGACATGAAGGAAAACATAATGGAAAGATAAAACTAGAAAAACATTCCATAAGAATGGAAAGTACAAAGTGCAACATGAAATAACACATGAATATTTGAAAAAATGCCAACTTTCTGCACTGTAATTAAAGAAATACTTAAATACACAAGTTTCCAAAATCTCACGGGTTCCAACCCTCACTTCATCAAATGTATGAATACTTATACAATTGCTCCTCAAGATGGACAATAAACCTAACTGTCTAACGGTTTCAACCATTTATTACATGTGTCAAAGCATTTATGTACTACAAAATAGTTCTAAGATAACAAAACTTCTTAACTAATGATTTTTTTTAAATAACATTTTATCACAAATTATATCCTTTCGATGAAAATCCTTTTGTATTGTCTTCTTTGATGTCTTGATGGTTGTAAATTATATTTAGTTGATCCATATTGTTGAACTATTCTCCAATGTTCAAGTTTAGGCAAATCTGCAACAACCATGTCATGTGCCAAGACTTCGAGTTCCATGTTGTCCGTATATGAAAAATTAGGCACCTTGGCACACAAGACTTTAAAATCAAATAATCATTAGAGGAAATTTGAGGTAAAAAATGGGCCTCCTAAGGAAAATAATAAAATAATAGTTAAAATAATAAAATAATAGTTAAAATCATAAAATAATAGTTATTAATTTTGGAGGAAGAATGAAAAAAACTACTTTTTGTGTTCGTATTTTCGACATATATCCCTGTGTTTTTACTCAAATTCTGAGCAAGAGAGCTCGTTGGATGTGTAATTTAATTCCGCATCCAACGAGTACCCACACTGCATACTTTTGATGGACCTCGGTACCCCAAAAGCAAGAAATAACTGAAAAAATGTGATGATGTCATCATCACGTTTTTTTCAAGTATTTCTTGTTTTTGGGGTATCAAGGTCCATAAAAAGTATGCAGTGTGGGTACTCGTTGGATGTGGAATTAAATTCCACATCAAACAAGCTCTCCCGCTTGAAATTTGAGTAAAACCACAGGGAGATATGTCGAAAATATGAACAAAAAAAGTAGTTTTCTTTTATGACAAATATGTCAATTCAACCATTATGGTTGACTCATTTTATTGAAATTCTATTGGTTCTTGAATTCCAACTCAAAAATTTTATTGTTGGCGCATTTTCTTATAAGGCCCATTTTAGACCCCAAATTTCTTCTAATGAACTCGAACTGTTTGACCAATTTATCAAACACAACTCTTCCAGACAGAGCCTGATGCATATCTTCAAACTTACTGTGATCTTACCTGCAATTGACCAATTTATCTAGATATTCCTTTTTTGAGACAATAATGGTCCTTTTTCCTCCCAGAAGAAACAAATCCCCCTCCTTACCAATGGAGTAAATAAATTAATCAATTCTTTGATTTTATGACTTATAATATCAACTTTATCCTGTGCAGTATCCAACATTCTGTATTTTCCAATTACTTTTCTATCCCAAGTGATAATAACAACTCTGTCTCGGATATCAAACCTTCTGACTTGATCTTCTCATAAGGTACTTAAACAGTTGATAACATTCTGAGCTACTTCCATTGGGTTCTTATTTAATTCTTATTTTTTTTCGAAAGTGTCTCTTCTAGATTCTGGTTCTATTGCTTTAAATCTATGAGTTCTACATCTTTCAAGTTTAACTAAGACATTGATTTAGAAAGAGAGGTTGCATCTATTTCTACAGAGGGAATAGTAGATTGATTTTTAAATTCTTCACATTTTTCCTACAATTCTTTTTCTTTTGTTGCCAGATTAGCTTTTACGTCCTTCTCACTTTCTATCAGAAGCTTAGCATCTTTTTCCCAATGTTTTTCTTTTTCCTCAAGCTTTAACACCTTGGCTTTATAATCTATCAATTCAGTGTTTAATGCTTCTTTTTCCTTCTCAAACTTTGTCAATTCAAATGAGTGGAAGGAATTTTCAATTTCTTCTTAAGCACCTGAACTTCTTTCTCTTTTTCATCAAACAACTTTTGAGTCACTACTCCCTTGATTGACTGCCCATCAACCTTCAATAAATCCTCCTGCAGCTTTTTAATTTTGATTCGAAGGGCATTTTTCTTAACCTTTTATTTCCGTAGGAGGTCCTGAGCTTTCTTTTTGTCTTTTTGGTGGAATCCAGTTTAGACACCTGCAATGTAGATTTAAGCAATCTTGTATATATGATATCACCTATTTCTCTATGAAAGTGTATCATATCTGTTGTAGGGATATTCTCTAAGTTCACATTCACCTCTAATACCTTATTACCAACAGTCATAGCCAAAATAAGGGTATTTTTGGCATGATCCCTTACAGTTTTTAAGGTTACATCTAGATTTGGCAATTGTCTCACTTCTTTGTATAGTTTTATTGTTTCATCAAAGGTTTTATCAGCTCTTTCCATGCAGGTATTCAACCACTCCTCTTTTGATGTATACTTATTTGGGGTTGCTCCATCAAATACATATTCCTAAAGGTCCAGACCAATTACATTGGATTTTTCTTGCTTATGTTTACCTTTCATACTGCTCTTCTTCACCTGTACCATTTGTACCTCTTGTTCAATTTTCTGCTTCTTTGGTGTACTAGTAGTGTCTGCTTCTTCAGTGTCCATGAAATCTGGATGTTCTCTCTTCTTTGAATTTCCTGAAAAACTTATCAATGATGAAATATTACCAGCAATTGCAACTATGTTAGAAATATCCATTGGGTGAGAATTATTTCCAGGTATCGATGAGACAGAGTCTCGTTCCATGCTAATATTATCTGGGGTTTTGTTAGGATAATATTCCCAATTATCTACCACTCTGATTCTAGCTACATCAGTATGTTCAGAAGGATTACCTTTTTTTCTTGTCTTCTTTTAGACATTACTTAGTGTGGGTCATAGTTGATAGGAGCTCCCAAAGAAAACCCCATGCTTCTAAGAATATTATTAATTATTGGCAGAGTAGCTCTACTTTTGACAACATATGGCCCTTCCTCCCAGGGAAATTTTATATCTAGAATCTTCCTGAATTTTAAGATGTGTTCTTCCTCAACTGAAAGCCTTTGTCTAAAAAATTACAAAGAAAAGATTCTAGTTGTTAGAAAGGTTGGAAGAATATACGGCTAGTGCACAAATCCATATAACCTTATAATTTTTTCAGACTCTGAAAGGAACCAGTCTCCTATCCTTTTACTAGGAGAAAGTTGCAATGTTTCCTTCATCTCTGGAAATACCCTGGGTAATATTTCCTGAAAGAAAATGTTGTATATTTATTCCATCAAACAATTCATGAACTTGCGATAATTGTGGGTCATTTCATCAGTGAGTACCAATTTAGGAAAATGTAAGCTATCTTCATTATGTGATAGGAACATCTTCAGCAAAAAGGACTGGAATTTGAAAACTCTGGTATCATGGAAGTTGAATAACTGAGAACGAATGTTCTCAGCTTGGAACTCATCAAAATTAAGGTAACAATACTAGAAAGACTTACCTGGAAGTTTAGAATCAACAGGGCAAGTACTTAAGATAGACAATAGACTCAACAAAGACTCTGTAACATAACCATTAGTGTCTAACCCCAAAAATTGATTGGCTAAGGGTATACATGACTGGGTTTCTTCAGTAAACAAAACCAGGTTAACAGGGTGAGATAAACTTATAACCTCACTATCAGGATTTAAACATTACTTCAAAAAGGTTTCCTTACTCTCAGTTGCTGACTTTTGGAAGAATCATATGATGTTTTCTTCTTTGTACTCCTAGGGTAAATGAACAAATTCATCTGGGATAGATAGGGTTTTACGGATAAAAAATGCATGAATAAGGAAAAGGATCCTAGACTTCGGTTTATCCATGATGACTTCTTGAGCTGCAGAATAATTATTCACACACCACTCAAAAAATTTAGGGAAATTGGGGGTATGGTCAACAGAGAAAAAATAAAATAAAGACCCGAAAACACCATGGGTGTCACTACCCTGGTCCTTAAAAATTTTCAATTTATTGTTAGCCATCTCAATTGTTTCATTCAATAAAATGGTATCATAAACTTCATAATTTTTTTCTTTGAATCTCTCCTCAACCTTTTGATAGGAAACCCCTAAGTATTCACTATCTGCCACTTCTACCACTTCTATCTCATCTATTTTTAGAAGTACTTGGAATGTTTCAGGATTCCTACCTTGTTAATTAGCACAATTTTTTGACTCATCCACGTTGACACTTTGTGCACAGTCAAGGATATTGTCAACTCCAATGCTCAGAAAAAACAAACCTTTGAACTCAACGTAGGTGCCTCTTATAATTTTTTATGTTCCATAACCATTTTGCATCTCCTGTAATATACACCGTAGATTTGTTTTTCCTTGAAATATAATCTATTCATGCACAAGATCTCAATACCAAGACTCAACATTATCACCCTGCACAACTTGATTCGGTGGAATCAATATCACCATTGATCTGCAATCTTCCTTCATCAGAACCGTCCAACTGTGGAAGGCTCTAACATTTCGCTAATCGTTTCAAGCATGATCATTCAAGCAACTTCTTTTTGTGGAATTCACCTTATCCATTGATCAAAACCCAACCATTATTACAACCATTGATCAACATGGCTCCTACCACTTTCCATAGATTTCAGTTTGGAATTTCTTCGCGGTAGTTCAATATACTAAATTGTTTTTAATCATAGATCTATCTTTGCTCACATCTCGTCTATCCAACCTTTCCACAAGTTAACCAATTCTGCAAATCAAAAAAATTCCTTCATCCGAGCACGTCCAATCTGTAAAATGCTCCAGCATCGTTGATCTTACCTTGTATCAATCTTAGCCCTTCAAAGGTGCACCTTTTTAACTCCATTCCGCTGATGAGAATAATTTGATTTCTACTCCATGTTTCAAAAATGGGAACGATCCATAACCATAGATCAAATCCCTCTCTTCATCCGATGACCCATGCTGAAAGATCATGCTAACCCATTAATCTAAAGATTACTTCCGCAAAATTTTCAAATATAGTGCTAACAAGTGTCAAAGAATTTAGGATCATCAAACATAGGTTACCCATTTGAATCAATAATTTCTACATTTCCCTTCTCCTTCACGCTGTCATAATCCATAAGTTAGTGAGTCGGTGTCATTATTTCAAGGATTTGGGTTCTCTTTGGTTTACCATTGAAATACATGTCTCTCTTCTATAACGATGGTATTCTAGTAGGAATATCGTCGAGCAATCATACACTAGCTTCTGTAGGTGGTTGAACCACCTATTCTTCATAGAAGGTCCACAACATTGAAACCCATGATACCCTTTTGTTACAAGACTTGCGATGTGACAATATAAAGCACATTAGTGTTGAAGGTCAATACAATCACACCAAATTAAAAAAAAATTAAAAATATTGCTACGAATATAAACAAATCAAACAACATATTTACCAAAGAAAACTCCTAATCCTAGATAGTTATGTGTGGCGTACTGACATATTCCATACAATATAAAATTTCTATTTGTTGGGATGGGTCTTGATACATCATATACATGTATCCCTTCCCATAATTCCTTTGATTCATAGATCAATGGTTGTAGGTAAACATTCATATTCTTCACTTGTATTCTTCTAGGGACTATAAGATCCAGCATGAGATGTTCATTCATCACTGACAACCATGGGGGGGTATTGTTATTAATCACTAATACATGACAAACATAATAGTTGTTGTTTTGGAGAGAATATGGGTTTATGCCATCCATGTAACAAGTTCTTTCTATCAAAGTTTTCCAAAAATATAGCCAATTGTGCACATACTATACATGGAAATGCTATGTTTATATTTAACAACATTCAAGTAATCCAACCTACGATATATAGGACCCCAAAATCGCATAAGTGCTACTGACTATTTTTAGGAACGAGTAAATGTGAAAGGATAAAAACACCAAGATTTGCAGCATCTATATTATACTTGGCAATAATCACACTATTTTCACAAAATGAAAATTTGGTTCCAAAATCAGGAACAAGTAGAGAAAATGTCCAGTCACCATACAAAGTGTTGTTGTAATAAGTTTGATATTTACTTTGCAAATTCAATGGAAGAGATAAGTCATCACTACTCTCCAACAATTGTATGAACCTCAGTGTGTACTTGGATATTTTTTCTCTCAACTCATGCAACTTTTTGGATCCACTAGTAGAGATGTTTTGAGTGGAATTAGTATCATACGTTGGATCACTAGAAATTTTAGTTCACTAAATAGAGCAGAGGGGTTGGTAAATATAGGATGAAACATAGTTGTTTTGGATTCCAACTTTTCCAAAGAGGAGAATCGGGAAGTATTCCTACATGTATTTTCTATATCACCAATTGGAATTTTTACTACATTATGGGGTATCAGAGAATTGCATTGGGTAGTTGACCATTGGTATAATGTGTGAGTGTGACATTCCAATGGTTCTCCTTCAAATCTTGACATTTTGAATAACAACATACTATTGTGGTGTCATAAAAGAGATCCATATCATGACAAATTACCGTAAGTGACCTAGGATTGCCGCTGGAAGATGGCATGTTAAAATTGGCAGGGTAAAGTGGCTTCCCATTTTCATCTACTAACTACTTATGATATATTTATCTTGATAAGAGAATACAATGTTTTGCAACTAGTGGAATACCTTGTGTGCCTATGAAATTGATATTGAATCAGTATCTTGCAAAATAGAATACATTGTTACTTAGATTCACATGTCTACAATCTTAAAAACAATTGAGAACCATATCACAATCTAAATTCCAATATAGTTTGGAATTTTTTTTGTAAGAATAAGGTGGTTTTAAGCAACACATATATACTATGAAATATTGTAATTGGTGTGCTTGAATCCTAAAAGAACATTTGAGATGAACATATAATTTTAAATTGAAACATCAATTCATAGGAATTTTTAATTAAACCAATCCGCCACAATAATACAACCACATTAGCACAACTTGTCAGAGTGTATGCCTTGGTGGTTCATAACAACGAACACACCGTATTGAAGCACTCATAAAAGAAAAATATCTATTATATTTGATAGGAGATATGTATTTATGCAATTTACAAATTTATTCATGTCGATGCATTTATTATATAACAACACACTAATGGAACGATATTCTAGTATGCAACGCAACATGATATATGTTTTTCATTTTTTGTTATATGTCAATAAAGTGGAATGTAAAAGTGTATGAGCACAAGTGTTTTTATTCCATAAACACACTGGTGCGATAGTACCAAAAATGCACCAAAATCTAGAAACTCATTTTTTAAAAACCGCACAAGTTATTTTTTCCGTAAACAAAAAGAAGAGTGGGAATTCCAATTTCGAAAACTAATTCTACAAGGTGTTATAAAAAACCTAATCACTATTTCATTCTTTTGCCAAACTTTTGAGGGGAGAGTCTTGAAAGAGACACTTATGCAAAAGGAGTTCAGAGCAACTATATTATTCTAAGGATTCAAATTTGTTAGGTATGGTGAATCAAACAAAACCCAACATAGTAGAAGTTTTAAGTATGTAAAATATTACTATTGATCAAAATGCATGATTTATTTACTTTCAGATTTAAATTTTAACTAAATTCATGGGGGGAATCTCCATAGCTACCTTCAATGTTGGAGCCCTTATTTTCTTATTGCTTCCTTTCATTTTATGTGGGCACACAATTTTACATTAAGATTTAAATCCCTCTATTATTTCACAATTATGATTTTTCTTTTCATGGATTTTAGATTTAATGGGTTTGTGATTTTATATACAAGGCATTGGATGCAATGGGACCACTTTCTGGGTCGAATTTGAAACCCTATAACCCCTGTCAGGTTTTTCTAGTTTATTTATTTATTTTCCTTTAAACAATGCTTACACAGTTTTTGATGCAGTCTAGTTGAACAAATGCATCAATGTGTTTATAGTAATAATGCACTGGTAATGTCAGGCCTACCATTTTATTAATTTTCCTTTATGTAAAATAAAAATGTTTTCACAATTTTCAGTGTGACTATATTGCATTAACACTCTAGTGCGTTTATAATAATAACGCATCGATAATGTCGAGCTTGCAATCTAATTTTCTTCCCTAAAAAACATAAAATAAAAATATTTCATAGATTTCAATGCATGTATTGAGATAATGCACTGGTGCGTTAATGTTATAAACACAACAATGCCTTTTGTGTACTGAAGCAGATCGTAATTGCATACTACTTTTCTATTTTGAAGTGATGTAATTTATTTGTATAATATACTTAATAGGTTCTATATTTAATGGTCCATGTTTTTTATTAATAGAAAATGCATGATAAGTGTTCAATGAACAAGAATTCTAGTCGACATGATGGGAGCACATCCAAATTTGCAAAGAAGGCAAGTTCTTTGCAATTTTTGTATTAAATTAATATGTTCAAATTATTTGTGAATTTGACTAATATGTATTGGTTAATGTGTGACATGAAAATATGAAAAATGAGGAATCTCGATTAGGTTATTTGCAATGTAAGTGCAGAACAACATAAAACCTTGATGGAAAAGTTGCAAAGGGATGAATGAGGTGAATGAAAAAAGGAAAAAAAGGAATCAATATGAATTATTTCTTGAATTAATAGTGTATTTAATAATGTTCGCTAATATGTTTCAAACAATATAATTCACATATGTTGAATGTTATGCAAATACTGGAAGCCATAGAAGGGAATGTCATCATAAGAAAAAGCAAATTATGGAAGATGTAAATGTTGATGAATTGGTCCTTAGCTCACCTAGAGTGGTGCTAGAAGTTAATGAAAGAATAATTTTTTTTCTAAAACTATGAGGGATATAGTGGAAAGAACATATAGGCATATTTCAACTTATATTACATAAAGAAATCCAATTATTTCAAGAATTATATTATATATAAACTATATGAGGCATTTCCAGAGAAATGGTCAATGAGACCGGTCAGAATTGCAATAGAAAAAAGCATACAAAAACAAAAAATAATCATTCAAAAAGTAATATTCCTAAACATTTTTTTATAGAATATGTATCTACTACTACAAAGAATTCTTTCATTAATATTAATTCTTCTATATTTATTTTTCATATCAACATTAAAATAGTTTAATGTCATTTTAAATTTCCAGGAAGATTATGAAAATCCGAAAGGATGAATGAGATGATATCTAAAATATTCCAGTAGGGATGTCCAAAAAGGTGTACAATGATATGGTCAAGGAAATGGACATGATTGCATTGCAGGAGGAGCCATATCAACAACAACATGATTCAAATGTATGAAATCATTGAATTTTTCTATTATGTACATCTCATTAATTAATTTAGCATTAAATATTTATTTTCAAATGTCTTATTGCAAAACATAAAACAAAATGGAACCCATTCAACACATAAGACATGACAACAAGGAAAAAATGGGTTGATAGCAAAGTTTGTGAGTAGTTGTGATTTCTTTATAATAGATTGAGGTTTCATATTTGTTGTGATCTTTATAATTTGATTTTTATTTACACCAGCCATCCTTGGATGTCTTTAAACAAGTGTTAACATACAGAGAAGATCCATCAGATGAATTGATTGGCATTGGGTTAAGTAAGGGTTGTGATTATATGTTGGCATATCAAATATTAATTGTGGAATTTGTAACTATATACATTCATTTACTTCTCTCATTTAATAAGTAATAGAATAACAAAATATTTTGTATTAAATCCATGATTTGTTACGAGGTATAAAACTTGCAGGAAACAAAGTATGGAGTGTAGACAACATAAGGGTTGTTGAAAGAATTCATGAGATTTGGATTTGAAAGAAAGTGTATCATTCAGGACTTGATTCCTTCTATGGTATGTTGCTTTTTAATTTAGATTCATGTATATTATCTATTTTAATTTTCATTATTCCTAGAAATATGGATACGTTCATGACACTTTTTTTATGTTTGTAGATGGAAACTGATCAAGAAGAGGTAAACAATCAAGGAAATCAACAAAACATTCGACCAAATAACCGAATTCATGCAAGTCGCTCGAGCACTGACAATAGTTCCAACAAGAATGGAGATCCATATATTTTGGATGTTAATGCAAGATACTCTATATTCTGAAATAATTGTCTATGAAAAACAAACATTTTATATAATGTACTAGACATCGTGTCCCAATTGAAAGGAAATGGGTTACCAATAAGTGTAACAATTACATCCATGTTTACATTTTGATTATTGAGGACTTTATGCTGTCCATTTTTGAATGAAAAATTGTTACACCAAAATATCGGCATCACCATGATAATGATATATGTGCCTCTGAATTTTCCCTAATCCCCGAAGTATTAGTTCCAAATTGCTTGGGAAATAGGTTCTACTCTTCAGTTTGAAATTTATGCAGTAGTGACGCACTTATCTTGTTTACAACAAGCGTCAAACCCTTGTTAATGTACCATGTGAACTAACAAACTATGTCACTGAATCTTGTTTCACTCATACAGCATGTGTCACCCCTTAGTAATGCATGTTTCTCCTTAGCAGAGTGAGGCACTACCTTTTCAAAGGAAAAAATAGAAGATTCAAGAGGCTTCTAGAAATAATCTCTCATGGAGGCTTATCCCAAAATATAAGCATGGATGGCATTCAAACCCCTGACCTCTTGGGATAATCCCTTAACCTTCTCCGTGGAATCCTTAACTCCCTTTGTCCTCTTTTTCCTATATATACAAGATCACCCCTCATGGTTGGGGGAGGAATGATTGAGCACCCAAATGCTACTGAAATACTCCTAGAATGGGTTTCCCTTTTCCATTAGAGACAAGGTTGGATATTTGAGGCAAAGTCAAGTGCAAAGAAATTCCAATTTCAAGGTAATGGTTGTAATCTCTCATTTTGTATTTTTGTTAATATAGTAGTACATACTCTTTCCATAAATATTTAGTGTGTTGTAGATATTTAGAACTCGTTTCCTTAACCACTTGTTTAGATTAATCAGTAATACATATTGCTTTCACTTGTGTTACCGCTTGTTTGTCTTGTGTTGTTTTGAAACTAGATATTGAGGATCACACCAAGCAGGGAGAAACCATCATAATTGCAAGGTGAGCAATCTGTTTTAATTTTATATTTTGATTAATCTAGGAAAGTGTATATGCTCTTTGGTATTTTGTTCTAAATACAAACCATTTGGACCAGAGAGCTTTGTCCTTTTCCACGTAGACAAAGTGTCTTGAAACACAAAGCATTTCTTATTGATATATAATGAAATATTTTTTTTTATTCTATTGTATTCTCCGATATCATTGTGAAATGTTACATTGATAATTAAAAATATGGATACTTAATATTAGAATAAATGTGAAAATTTATTATATAACAAATTAATCCAAACACAATAGTTAAAATTAAAATGAATACTACTATAAAAAATATTTAAATTTATGATGAATTTAGAATTAAACAAAATAAAAATAAAATATAGTTGTTCTAGTGCAATGTTAGTAGTCATTGTTCACTAAACAAAAAATAATATCCGATGCTTTTGATAGTTTCAATCGCACCAGTTTGTTTTATACAATGTAGCACCAGTGTGTTTTTGACAATGTAGCACCGGTGCACTCAAAACAAAAAAGACCTGGTGCAACAAAATACCTGTTGCATGAATCGATGTTTTTGTTATTATTACACACCAATGCACTACCGTATATTGATTACAATATTAAATTTTAAAAATATAGTGGCAATCAATGCCCTTATCAAATTTTTTGGTGCGTTTTACTTCTCTTACTTATTTTATTCCCTTCGCGTCATCTTAGAAATATTGGGTGAAAATTTCATATGCTACCAATAATCCTACATAGCATGGAAAAGTCAACTATTCAAAATCCACGTTGTGCATAGTCAACTCTTTAGATTTTTGCTCCAGTCCTTTCTACATAGTATTAATAAATGAACTAGTCAAATTTGTTTTCTTTAGTAGTTGATATATACTTCATCAGGCTTTCCTTTGTCACATTAGGATCAGTTTCTATGACTAACTTCACCAACTTAATATTATCCTCTAGATCTTCCATGCATTTTTGTACTAGTCTTTGAATTATTCTTTTAACTCCTAATTGGAATAGTTGAACACACCTATTCCAAGATCCATTAATGTTTCTCTCTATCTTGATGCAACCTAACTTCCAGTTTCCTAATCCAAGCAATGTACAATCATTTTCTCTTTTATTCATCCTTGGTAGATCTTCAATATCATCATTTTCTTCTTCCTTCATTTTCCTCATCTTGTCAAAACCAATTTGAGTTGCTTCGTGATGTTCCATCTCATTTTTAATTTCTCTAAAAAATCGTGGAGTTGAAAAATATAGTATTGAAGGTCCTACAGCCTTTAAGTTATATTGAGTTCATCTTGTACTTCCAGAGCACATGATTTGAACATGTTTAGGCTTGTTATTTCAGCTTTATAAAATTCTACTTTATGCTCCAAATCCTATCTTTTTCTTTGATTCTTGTAGTTCTTACACCAAATTAGTCATGTTTGTCTATATATCATAAAAGAAAGCAATTTTTATTGATATTATGGCTATAGGAATGGAATCTTTCTTTTTAATGATCAAAATTTTAGTTGTTACAATGACTTCTTCATCTTTTGAGGCCTTTATCTTTTTTTTATTTTGTCTTGCAACTTGTCTCGTTTTCTTGTCAAATATGAAATAATCTAATATATCCACCTATTCCATATATGTTGGCAAAGGTTAATCGAATCTGAATCCAAGAAAAATGAGGCGACACTTGGTTTCCTAGAAAATATGTTATGGTTGGGACACTTGGTTCATGTGTCTCTATCATCCATTCATCTTTCTAATATTTGGCATTCATCTACTCTTGTCCTCTTTTTCTTTCAGCTTCCTCTTTGGAATTTTCTTATCCTTCCATTCTTTGATATCCATCATTTTTCCTTGGAAATGGTTGTTACATCTTCTCCTTCTTTGCGAAGACATTTTTTCTCAGTTGTTTGTTATCTAGTCTCTTGCAAAACTTTATTTTTTCTTTTCTCCTCTTTACATTTCTTTTATTTTTTCACTTTTTTCATCTCTATTAGAACTTATCCAAATGATCTACCTCTTATAAACACTTTCTCCTCTTACTACATTTAATTCTAAAAAGGTGAATTATATTTTAGTGTCAAATAGTGGTTTTGAGTTATGCCCAGAGGATCATGTTTTCTAAACCTTTCTTCACCAAAATTATAAGGTTCTAGTGTCTCTGCTTCTACAAAAAATTCCTTGGTGATGCATACATTCTAGGATCCCATGTATATTGGCAATGTAAGCCAAGTAGATTTCTTATCTCTTATGATTGATGTTTCAAGTCCTTGTAAGGAAATATGATAAGTAATCTCATAAACCATAATATTATCAGGAATACATTTTAGAAAAATATGTCAAGATTTGGATGCCTCATATACTCTGATATGGGTATGCTATTCCATTACATACTAATCACCCAGTTTGATACCACTTGCATATCCTCCTCGGTCATATAGGGGGGAGATATACAAAAAACTAACATAGTGAGGGGAAAAATTAAATTCTCACAAATTATAATATATTTGTTTATATACATGTGCTCCCACAATATCTAGCAATAGAAATTGATTAGTTGATTTTATGGTTGTTGTTTCCATCCTAGTCCTGTGAAGTGATTTTTTCACAAATGATATTGACTAGGAAATATGACATGTAGAATGTTGGGGAGGTATCTTGAGTGGAATCATTTTCCTTAGATATAGCATTGTTCATTATAGTCGATAAAATGCATAACCATATGAATACCTTTCCCATCTTTTCCACTTGACATACAAGAGGAAATGAGGACTTTTTGAACTACAAAGCATCTCTTTCACCATACAATCCGCTCACTAATGGCACTACATAGTTGTAAGGAAACCTAAGGTAGGAAGTGGGGTCAACACCTTTCTACCATGATTTGAATGTATTCTCCTTAATCCACTACCTTATTAATATCCTGTGATAATATTTTTCATAGGTGAAATTAGTTACCCATTCACCATTCATGTTGACCTCTACCTTTGGAAACTTATAGTATACATCCAAACTTCATGGTTGAGTGAATATATAGTTTTGTTATTTTCATATTTAATCAATTTATTGTTGATATATGTAGGGTTGATTATCCATGAAATTAATTCTTCTATTATAATTAAATATGGGCTTTTTTCTACTCTATGAAAATGACACACACACATAGGGTTGATTAGCCATGAAATTACATCTTCTATTAGAATTAAATATGGTCTTATTGATACTCTCTCTCTCTCTCTCTCTCTCTCTCTCTCTCTCTCTCTCTCTCATTGTGAGGATGTATTTGCATAGTTTTCATCTTTTAACATTGGATAAAAAAATTTATAATCTAAGGTGCAGTCTCTCTCTCTCTCTCTCTCTCTCTCTCTCTCTAGTTGTGACGATGTCTTTGCATAGTTTTCATATTTGAACATTTAATAATAATAAAATTATAATCTAAGGTGCAGTCTCTCTCTCTCTCTCTCTCTCTCTCTCTCTCTCTCTCACACACACACACACACACACACGTATGCACACACAGTAGAAACAAGGCCATATTTAATTCTAATAGAATGAGAGAGAGATAGAGTTCTCTCTCTCTCTCTCTCTCTCTCTCTCTCTCTCACACACACACACACACACACACACACACATGCACACACAGTAGAAACACGGCCATATTTAATTCTAATAGAATAAGTGAGAGAGAGAGAGATAGAGTTCTCTCTCTCTCTCTCTCTCTCTCTCTCTCTAGTTGTGAGGATGTCTCTCCATAGTTTTCATCTTTAAACATTTCATAAAAAAATTGCACTATGAACATCTCTCTCTCTCTCTCTCTCTCTCTCTCTCTGAGCATGTCTCTGCATAGTTTTCATCTTTGAACATTTGATAATAAAAAAATTGCATTGTGAACATCTCTCTCTCTCTCTCTCTCTCTCTCTCTCTCTCTCTCTCTCACACACACACACACACACACACATTGTGAGGATGTCTCTACATATTTTTCATATTCAAACATTTGATAAAAAAATTGCATTGTGATTTTTAATCTAAGGCCATTATGCATTCCATGTCTCCATTATATGGCCTGGGAACTTCTTTAATCACTAGTTCTATGAAAGTGTCCTCTTCCAAAAAACTTGGGTAAATTTTCCTTTGTATTTAGACTACATTTTAGGAGTCATCCTTATGATCTAAGATTTTAAAAAAAAACCATTTCAATCATTAACAATCATTTAGTAACAATAACCAAAGTAAATCCATGATTTCCTTGTTATTTACCAAGTATGTTGATCATTGCACAATTCTTATGAATGAAGCCCTATTCAAAATATGCAAATCTCTAATACCTATACTAGTCTCCATATATGTATATCTAACATGAAACTTTGGTTTGAAAAAAAACAATCAGTACAATATTTCTCTATATGCATTCAATTTAAAAGTTGTTTAGTCTTAGACGATATGTGATCATATTTACAAATCAGTCAAGTGTTGATAACACTATCAAATGGGCATTGGATCGAAATATAATGTCATCCACCATTTTGAGAGTCAATGGAACAAAATAAACTTGCATTGGGGCTTGTTGTGAGATACCAATATGCAAATTGTGTGGGGAAACCCACTTACACTTCTTAGAACTATAAATTAATAAATCGATGATGCCAAGGGAAGAATTTTTCCATGTTGCACAATGGAGGATAACTTTTCCCTAGGAAAGTAACATTTATAATATCAAATGAGAGTACCGTCTTAATGTGAATTGATCATATGAAATCCAAACTATGAAACTACCCAAGACATAATGGAATTACATTTCAATTGCAAAATTATTACCCAAGGTGTTAGGGTTCAAATCTTATGGTAGTTGTGAGATTAAGGTTCTAGAAGCATCATATATATCTTATTCTCATCGGAACAAGGTTTGGTTTGATAGTATATATTAGTTGACAAGTGGTGATTTCGAGAAACCAAAAACCTAAGTTGGGACTACATTTACATGCAATTTGGTGTTGACAACATCAACCCTAATCTAATTTATTAATGTGAAATGTGTCTATTTAACATTTTCAACAATTTTTGTATGGAAATGTGAAAAACAAAAGAAAAGGGAATTGAACCACTTACTTATTGACAGGTGTCCCTGTTGGTTGGCTTTGGAAAAAATGACTTGGTTTTCTTACCTCGAATCAAGTAGGTGGTGGTGAATGTAATCATTAGCGGTTAGGGTTTGCAATATTCCTGGTAATTAAAATTCATTGTGAATATGGTGATCAAAATAAAATATGTGTCTCTTATATATGTGCACTTTTTTAAGCACCCTTTTAAATTTTTCAATCCATGAGATAATGCTTCATTTGGTGTGATAATTACAACTTTCAAAATTGTTGGTTCGTGTACCATTAATCAACCTTCATCCCTCTTAGTGATTCAAATTATGAAGAAACTGTAACATAGTCACAAACATCACCAATATTAGAATTTCATCAAAGATATGAATTGGTCATAAGTATCATAACTTCACACTTTCTCGAGGATGCAACATAGTCACAATTGCATGAAGTTCAAACTTTTTGGAGTGCGCAATAAGGTTGTGTCTATAGAGAAGTTGAGAAATTTTGAAGCCATTGAGTGGGCCTCATTAGTTGAACTTGTGGAGCTATGTGACATAGTTGCATCGTTGCAAAACCAACTTTTTAAAAGACCAATCATCATGATGTATATCTTTTGGTGTCAAGAGAAATGGTTGGATTCATTGGGAAACATTGAACTTGAGTAATAGCATCATAAGGTGTGATCACATTGATTAAACACTTGGTTGTGTGCACTACAATCATATTTGCATACATGTTGAACTTTGAAATATATGTGATGATGCTTGCCTTGAACATTTTGGAGAGTGAAATGAGTCACATGACTTGACCTTTTAGGAGAGTGTGATGTGGTGTATTCAATTTCTTTTATTTGGACCTTTGAAGGAACGCAATCAGTCTTGTTCATTGAGTAGTTTGGAGTTTTGAACCTATATATTATGGTTGCATGAGGTATAAACTATTGGACTAGTGCGCTATGGTCACAATTATTTTAAAGTATAAACATCTGAGAAAATGTGATAAAGTGCATAACTTTAATGTTTCAACTTTTAAATACATGTGATAATGCACTTGCATGCCCTATAAAAAAAAATTTTGACATGAGAAATGCGAGCATCAAATATTTCAAAGCATGATTCAATACATATCCATAAAATCACTAATAGAAATAAAGTAATGTAAGTCAGCATAAAAATAAATCCTCCTTAGTTGCAGAATAAAGGATACATCATCATGAGGAAATATTTCAAACTATGAGTAATTCCCGAGTTCCCAAGAATTGGGGAAGTTATTGGTCTCAATACCATAAAATAATAATCACAACCAATAGACAATTATAAAAAACAATTGTTTCAAATAGCCTACTCAAATTTGGGTTTAATTTGGTTTGGTATTACAACCAATCCTTTCTCTTGGGTATTATTCTTTCCTAAATCCCACTATAATTGGCACCACATGCCAAGGGGAGTGTACATATGGATCTATAGACAATTACTAAGCCAACTTCCCTCAATTGTTTCCACTTGCACTATATTTAATAAAATTGAAAAAGCGTTGTTATTTTATTTAACTATCTAATTTCTCATTTAGTATATCATTGAATCTCACTCCCTCATGTTTCCCATTTTTTCCTCTTCAGTAAATAATCAACAAATTTTATAAAGGAGAGCTCTCTTCTTTTTATTTTTCAAATCAGAAAAATCTATACGATTTATTTATAGTATATGTAAAAGAGTAGAAAATACATAGAAAGGAGGGAAAAATATTACCGAGCTAAATGATGCTAAAAAGAAAAGCATAATGGCCACCAACAAAAAAAAATAGTTACAATAGTCCAAAGGAGAAAATAGTGAGACCTAGTGGGACAAAGTCATGAGAGCAAAAAACCAAAATAAGGAAAAGCAAACACACAAGAATCAAAAGATCTTGAGCTGATCCTCCAAAGTAAGGGGTCCATCATCCCAAATTTCAAAGAAAATAAATCCCTTCTCTGCAAATAGTTCCTTCTTCTAAAGATAGTTTGCCAAGGATTTTGACACCAAAAAAATATGAGAAAAAGAGATATCCATGAAATTGTCAAATAGTCTATTGATTTTTCTTTAAAATTGTTTAGATGATATCTTTAAACAATTAGCCACTAGAAGATCACTGAAAGAACAACATGCACAAAAACATAAGAATGCAAGAACATGGATATTTTCCTCGGGGAAACCACAAGGGAGAAAACCCCGCAAAAATTCCTCAGCATAGAACTCAACCAGTGCAATGTAAGACTCAGACAACAACTTCCTCCTTTTTTCTCTTGTGATACCACTTCCCTCTCTTGCCAAGAACAATTTGAGTGAGTGAGTACAAATGAAGGGAGGTGCCTCCTATTTATATTCTTATGTTGACTTGACCTCTAACTTAGTGGGGCCGACTTCACTAGCTCCCAGGGCCGACTTGTCCAACTAGACATTACAAATAGTATTTATTATAATGACACTTGGGTACTAATGACCCGACTTACATCCGAAGATTTAAATTGCTTCTTTTAATGACTTTGACAAGACCAAACTCATCTCCCTGGGGAGGAATACAACATTACTTGGAATATCTTCCAAATTTACAATAAAATTAACACTCCCTCTTAACTAGGAAGGTATTCAACATATGCTACTACAACTGTACAACTGTCTGGTGAGACACTATATGTCATAGGAAGTTTTGGAACACTTGTCTAACATCTTCATCATCGATCTCAACTGGAACATCTTTTGTGATATTCATCTTATAGTCTTCGTCTTTTTTATACTCTCGAACATCTTCGTTTTGTCTTTGTCATCTTATGGATCTTATTCTTTTAGTCTTTGTCTCTTGTACATTCTTGAACATATTCTATTTATCTTTGCCATCTTCTGGATCTTCTTCTTTGTCTTTCGTACAACTTCAATTATCTTTTATGTGTCTTCTACTTGAATCAACTTCTGAGCCTTCTTCCATAACATCAGTATGTGAATACTAAATCTTCTTCTGTCACATCAGTATGCAAATACTAAATCTTCCTCATTTCTATTATCTGCAATATCAATGTAAGGATATTGACAACATCATCAATCATCATTTGCTTGTTAGTGCTAAAAACTCAACCATAACTTATGCTAGAGCATTATCTGCATAATCATAATATAGATGCTGGAACATCGATATCATTATTAGTAGATGAGTACTAAAATAATATGCGGCTAAAAACATCAGTGTATCATTACTGATACAGACTCAATCAGTCATTGAGCATAATCATCTCAATCAATCATCAAGCATGACATCAAACATAAACAATCAACTACTAACAGTATCTGTAGAAATCATCAAGCATCTCATCTAACTTCAACAATCAGTATAGTAATACTATAACAACCATCAAGCTATTAAGCAATCATCAACAACTAACAGTATAGAAATACTTTATCAAGCATCTCAGCAGTCACCAACAATCAATATATCAATACTGAAACATCTATCAAGCTTTTTAGCAGTCAGCAACAATCAACAGTATATCAATACTGTAACAACCATCCAACATCTCAGCAATCATCAACAATCAATATAGCAATACTGAAACATCTATCAAGCTTTTTAGCAATAATCAACAATCAACAGTATAGCAATACTGAAGATACATGTTTCCCTTCATCATCTTCGGAGCATCATCACGGTGAGTTATCTGGCAGATCCATCCAGGCATTTTTTCCAACTTAATATCTCTTTCGAGCCAAACAAGCCTAGTTAGATAGATGGATCTCCCTGGGGACCAAACAAGCCTTGTATGGCTTACTAACCATTTTCATCCAGACATACTAATCCCCCTAGGATCAATAGGTCTTTAGTCTAGCTTACTAACCCTTTTGGGCCAAACAAGCCTATCATCCAAACATACCCTCCCCTAGACTGACCTACTCATCACTGCATCCAACATCTGTTGTCACTCCCTCTTTCGAGAGAGGTCCTTTCAGACCAGACCAAGCTTTTCTCGAAAGTATTCAAACTTTACATGAGGCAGAGGCTTAGTCAACACATATGCTACTTGTTCCTCAGTGGGACATACTTGAGCTTTACATCTCCCTTTTGCACCATGTACCATATGAAATGATATTTGATCTCAATGTGTTTCGACTTATCATGAAATATGTTATTCTTTGTCATCTTGATACAAATTTGATTATCGCAAAGTATATTAGTGGCATCTATCTCTGCATCAAATAATCCTGAAAACATCTTTCAAAGCCATACTGATTCACTGCATGCTGAACAAGCTGCAATATATTCTGCCTCGGCTGTGCTAAGTGCAATACTAGTATGCTTTCTAATGAACCAAGAGATCATGCCAGATCCCAAACTGGAACAGCATCCCGATGTACTCTTTTTATCTTTGGCAATTCCACCCCAATCTGAATCTACATATCCATGCAACTTTATCTCTCCACTGGATGTATATCTGAGCCCATAATCTAAAGTTCCCTTTAGATACCTCGTCACATGCTTTGCACCAATTAGATGAACATGTTTAGGATTCACCATGTACTGACTTAATATGTTTACTGAAAAAAATATATCTGGCCTGGTGTTGGTGAGGTACATCAACGAACCAATGATCTGTCTATACAGTGCAACATCAACAACTTCTGAGGTGTCATCATTCAATAGATTCAAGCTAGTAGTCATTGGAGTGGTCATAGATTTGAAATCTAGCATCCCAAATCTTTTCAAGATTTTAACAGTATACTTTCCTTGATTTAGAAAAATCTCATATGAATGTTTCCATACTTTAAGACCTAGAAAGTAGTGCATCATTCCAAGGTCCTTCATTTTGAATTCTACAGTAAGCCTCTTCTTACATTTAATAATTGACGTATCTTCACTTGTCAAGAACAAATCATCTACATATAGTAACAAAACTCCATCTTCATCAACCTTGTAGTAAAGGATGGAGTTTGCTTTACTCTTGGTAAAGCCTAAGCTCATTAGGAATCCATCGATCCTCCCATACCATGCTCTGGGTGCTTGGTTTAATCCCTATAATGCTTTCTTTTGTCGACATACATGAGTCTTCTAATCATTTATCTCAAATCCTTGTGGTTGTTCGATATAGATTTCTTCTTCAATTATTCCATTTAGGAATGTCGTCTTTAAGTACATTTGATGTAGCTTCCATTTCATGTTGGAGGCCAAGGAAATAACAGTCCTTATAGAGGTGTATCTTGCTACTAGGGAAAAAGTCTCTTCATAATCAATTCCCTCTTTCTGAAAGAATCCTCAAGCCACAAATCTGGCCTTATATTTCTCTATACTTCCATCTGCTGAGTGCTTAGTTTTGAATGTCCATTTAGAGGATACCATTGATTTATCCTTTGGTCTAGGTACTGTTTCCCATACATCATTCTTCATACTTGATTGGTATTCTTCAACCATTGCATCAGCCCACTCCTTTTGTTTTATTGCTTCTTCAAAATAAGATGGTCCTTTATCAACTAGATCACTCATCAAAGCTGTGTAGCTGGGGTATGTCTTTGGCTTCTTACTTTATCAGATGGCTCCTTCAGGAGCACCAAGTCTTTTTGCTTCTTCAATTGCTTCACGATCCCAGGCAAATTTTCTCTTTCGAGAAATCATCTCACTTAGTAAATATTCAGGTAGCTGGGGTTTAGTCATATCATGATCTTCAAATATTGGTTCTTCTTTTTCAACTCTGACTTCTTTAGGACTTTTAATAGTTTTGGTAGTTTCATGCTCCTCTTCATGTACCTTGTCTTTTCTTGATTTCTTGAAGGCTAAATCTTCATCAAATGTAACATCTCTGCTAAGCTCAATTTGACGGTACCTAGGGATATATATTCGATAGTATTTTGATTGTTCACTATATCCTATGAACAATCCTTTCTTTCCTGAAGGATATAGTTTTGATCTCTTCTATTTGGGAATATGAATGTATACAGGACAATGAAAAATATTAAGATGACTTACCTTTGGTATTTCGCCGAAGAACATTTCTTCTAGAGTTTTATTCCCAAGAGCACTGTGAGAGATTCGATTCTGAACATATATTGTTGTTTGTGCTGCTTCTGCCCATAGCTACGTAGGGAGATCTTGGTCATGTATCATAGCTTTCACAGCTTCCATGATAGATCTATTCTTTCTGTCCACCACACCATTTTGTTGTGGATTGTAGGGAATGGTGAGCTCCCTCTTAATTCCAACTTCTTTACATAAATCATTGAACTCATTTGAAGTAAATTCTCCTCCATTTTCTGACCTCAAAATCTCGATTTTATTTTCCGAAAGGTTTTCTACTAGAGCTTTAAACTCTTTGAATCTTTCAAATACTTCAACCTTATTTTTCAAGAAGTATATCCAAGTCTTTCTGGAGTAGTCATCAATGAAGGAGGCATAGTAAGAGTACCCACTTAATAAATTTGTTTGCATTGGCCCACAGATATCTGAGTAAATAATATCTAGGATCCATTTTTCCTTACTGTTACTTTTTGGAAATGGATTCTTAGTATTCTTCCTTGTGCACATCCTTTGCACACTCCTTCATGTTTTACCTGAATTTTTGGTAAACCAGGTACCACCTTTCTTACAATTGGAATAGCCTTGTAGTGAACATGAGCAAGCCTTCTATGCCATAGCTCACATGGATTGATGGTACTGGTTGTTAATGCAGAATCTGTATGTCCCTTTAGTTTGTATAGACCTCCTTCTTCAACTCCAATCTCTACTAGATCATCGATAGTTTTTCCTTTGGTCCACATGAGGACTTTTCCATCGATAAAGGAAACTCTCAAGCCTTTCTTATCTAAGGCTGAAATGGAGAGAATATTCTTCTTTAGTCCTAGGACGTATAGGACATCCTTCATCTTCATAGGTTTTCCAAAATCCAATACATAATATTCTTCTCCTAGCCCTTTATTTGGATATTTAGAGTCATCTCCAAGCATTACTTTGTGTGGAGATTCCTTTTGTTCAATGCATGAAAGTGACTCCTTGAAACTAGTCATGTGTTTGGAAGCACAACTATCAATCAACCAGGTATCATTTCCTGGTGAGGCTGATCCAGTTAGGGCAGAGATCAAAACATACTCATCACCGGAATCTTCATCCTTCTTTGTTTCCTCTTCTTCTCCTTGATCACTGTCTTCAGCAGCATGTGCTTCAAACCTTCTCATCTTCTTGAGTCTTTCTGCTTTCATGGGACAGTTGATTACTATGTGTCCTAACTTGTGACAGTTAAAGCATTCAAAGCTTGAGAAATCTCTTTTGGGTCTTTTAAACCCTCGAGTCTTAGGAGGATGGTCATGGATCTTTCTTTTACCTTTGGTATGGGAAGTTAAAGCTTGACCCTCATTGTCATTTAGATTTTCTTCTCTAGCTGCTGTCTTCTCTTCTTCTTGGGCACATTCTTCCCATAACTTGTGGAATTTGGTTAGCTTCCTTCTTGAACAAATTCCTCGAATGAAATCTTCCCAATCTGTTGCAAGTCCATTCAAGGTTGTCATTACAACCTATTCTTCTTCAACCATGTTATCGATGGCTTCTAATTGATCCTTGATTTGAGCTACTCTTGTGAAGTAAGATTGCATAGTTTCTGAATTCTGAGCTTTTATACCATTGATTTGATTTCTCAAGGTCATCTTTCTATTAATGTTCTTCCCTTCAAATAGACTTGATAGGGCATTAAACATTTCTTTTGGAGTCTCCATGGTTGACACATGAGGGATCGGGTTATCTTTGATTGAATCAGCTATGATTCTCTTAGCTATGATCATATCCTTCTTGTGCTTGGCTTTAGCTTTAGCTTCTTCTGGTTCTTTCACTTCCTCTTTCACAAATTGATCTAGATCATTCTCTTGGAGGAGGAGCATGATTCTGTACTTCCATGATCTAAAGTTTTAAGACCGTTCAAGCTTTTCATCTGGCTTGGTATTCTTTGTCATCTGTAAGAAACTGAGAACCTCAAATGGAAATAGATAAAAGAATACTTATTTGCAGAAGACAACTTCTGATTCTAAGGTTCTAGGGTTTGGAGTAGAAACCCTAATTTTGCAGTTGGGATCATAGGTAGAGCCGAATGATGGAAAAGATGTGCCCTCCTAAGGCGAGGTAGACTACATCTTCCTTTTCTGAGATTGATGATGAAAATGATAGAAAATTGAAACCCTAGTTATCCCGACAGCAGTAACAGGTCCAAATTGAAAATTCTTGAATTTCAGTTTTGTCACCACAGAAAGATGCGCCCTTCAGAGGCGAGTTGGAGGATCCTTCTTTTTTGGTTGATCTGTCGAGAAGTTTTCTAAGAAAAACAAACCCTAGTTGTGTAGTGTCTCCTTTCAAGGTGGCTCTGATACCATGTTGATTTTTCTTTAAAATTGTTTAGATGATATCTTTAAATAATTAGCCACTAGAATATCACTGAAAGAAAAACATACACAAAAACATAAGAACACAAGAACACATATATTTTCCTTGAGGAAACCACAAGGGAGAAAACCCCGCAAAACTTCCTTAGCATAGAACTCAACCAGTGTAGTGTAAGACTCAGACAACAACTTCCTCCTTCTTTCTCTTGGGCTACCACTTCTCTCTCTTGCTAAGAATAGCTTGAGTGAGTGAGTACAAATGAAGGGAGGCACCTCCTATTTATATTCTTCTGTTGACTTGACCTCTAACTTAGTGGGGCTGACTTCACTAACTCCCAGAGCCGACTTGTCCAACTGGACATTACAAATAGTATTTATTATAACGACATTTGGGTACTAATGACCCGACTTACATCCAGAGATTTACATTGCTTCTTTTAATGAATTTGACAAGACCAAACTCATCTCGCTAGGGAGGAATACAACATTACTTGGAATACCTTCCGAAGTTGCAATAAAATTAACACAGTCGTCTAGTGTGTTTCATCCAAGCCAACAACTAGAGTATATTGACATTGTTTTTGCAAGCTTCCCAATCCACAAATACCTTGAAGTCCCCATAGATTTGGATGCCATCCATCTTGAGGTTAGTTGTGAAGACCAAATGACATCCAAATCTTGTACAATTTTTTGTGGTTCAACCAAAATACGACATCGACTCCATAAAAGGAGGAAGCCTGTTGTGAGGAACCATAAAAAAAATTGTCAAAAGATAACTAAAGATACGAGTGTGACACCTTTGGAGCTCTATTGGAAATTACCTTGGTGACTGAGAATTTAGAGAAAGCTTCTAAACCCTTTAACGAGATTGAATTTATGTCAAGTTTGTAATCATAAAAAAAATTCTAGCTTTCCATATTTCCCATCCGATGAAACTAGGGAGCTCAAGCTAATCATGACCATAGTCCTTCCATCTTTGGAGACATTCAGAGAAAGAGGTGTCAGCCCACTTTAAAGAGCACCCACTGAAACTGTTTACAATATACCAAACCAATTTGAAAATTTTGCATGTTACAAATAAAAGGAAAACAGTCTCTTCAGCATATCCACAAAAAATGCATGAGTTTGGACCATGCATACCTTTTCTAACAAGTTTATCCCAAGTGTGGATATGATTTTCTAGTGCTAATCAACATAAAAGAGTAATTTTAAGAGGCATGTTCCACTTTTAGATGGCTTTATGCCACAAAAACTGGGACTCGGCAATGTCAATTGTCAACGGCTGGTAAGGGAGTTTTGATGTGAGGATTCCATTTTTATCGTTGTATGACCATTTTAAGATGTCATCCCTCACTTCCAAATGGATGTAACCATTGCAAATGCTCTATGTGTAATCAAACCATTCATCTTCCATCTTGCTCGACAAACCCAATTGTGTCGAGGAGATCCAACCACAAAGATCTTCTTACTTTTTAGGGAAAGTTGCTAATTGGTTTAGATAATAATATCCATTTGAATTTAGAAAGTTGACTAGATGTTTGGAAAGAATGTGATGATTTGGACTCCCTATGATTGGATCCTTTCCAATTCAAATGGATCTGCCATTTCCAATATCCCATGCCAACCAGTCCCCTAGGACAGAGAAAGCATGTAGCAAGCCTACCCAAAAATTTGAAACTCTCGTAATAGTTTTGCATGCACAGTGAATCCATTGTGCAATAGAAAGCTTCCTAATATATTTCTCTTTGAAACTCGCTTAATATTTTTGTGTGCACAGTGAATCCACTATGCGATAGAAAGCTTCTTGATATATTTCTCTTTAATAATACCACTCCACAAATTGTTTCTAAATAAAACAAGCCATAAGTTTTTTGCTCAAACAACTTTTCAGAACCAAAAGAGATTTTTTAACCCCCATCCCCTTTTTCTCTTTCTAATGTGCCACTACCTCCCACTATGCAAGATGTTTCAACGAGTTATCCGACCAAAAGAAAGTAAAAATCTTCTTCCTAATTGAATTGTCTTTAAAAATTCTTTATCTTATAACCCCTAAAATGAATAGAAAACTAAACAATAAACAATAAACTCAACTCTCAATACATTTTAATGGTCTCGATGGATGAATGGATGTCTCCCTCGCTTCTCCATCCACTCATTCACTAAATCTCGTACCTCGTTCTATTTTTATCTTCTTATTCTTTATGAAGAGTTTGTTTACTATATTTTATTATTCTACACACATGTCTATTCTCTCTCAAATAAAATAAGATTCCCTTCCCCAATCTTAGACCTTATCTTATTCATTGCTCCCTAAAGTGCAATATCTCTCTTCAACAACCTTATCCTTGTCCTCTAATTAAACATTAGTCCTCCACTTTATTTTGTTTTTTCCCTCGATGAACCAACCAGGTTTTAATAAAACAAAATGCAAAACATATTACATTATTGTCTTCCAACTTATCCCTTTACTTTATGCATTATATCGTCTCTACTTATTTTGTTTTTTCTCCCCAATATAATACACACTACTTTATTGCATTTTACCTATGTTATATATTATATTATATGATACGTTAATATCAGTTATGATTATGTTGTAGCATTATATTCGTACTTACCGTCTCCAAAAATATATACATATAATATAACAATTTATAAGGGTACGAAAGGCAAAGGTGATAAGGAATCTAGTTTAAGATAAGGAACCTCAGTTTAATATATATCCTTGGGAATTCTTATATTAACTACGTTACCACCCAACTAGTTATAATAAAGAAGTGTCACCAAACAATAACAACATCAAAATCAAAACCATCATGACATCGACGATGATGAAAAATATCGAATATATAAATTCATTAAATTTTATAGATACTTTAATGATGAAAATTAATTTTGGTGAATTTAGTTTTTTATCACTTAACTAGCCATAATAAGGAAGTGTAATTAGCATAATAATAACGGTCCATTAGCATTCAAGCTGGACTCTTGCATGCATCCATGAGCCTCAGTGTTGATATATGCTTCTGTGCCGTGTTTGTTTGCTGGCTGCGGCTCCTCACCCCGTGGCCTCACAATTACATGGTCATGGAGACTCACGCCCAGCTTTAGGCCTTTAAGGCCCTAGTTCAAGTCATCGTTCCTCAGCCTGCGTCTCAGACTCCCTCCAAGTTCGTGAAAAAGCTGGACAAGATCCCCTCTCTGGAGCTTTCTCCTTCAAATCCATGTCAAAAAGTGCTTGTTCTCTCAAAGATAGCCCTCATAGGCAAGTTTACAGGATTGTGGCCCAACCCTAAGGCGGCGAAGCTCTGGATTTCCAAACACTGGAACCCTATTTTGCAAGGGTAGGTTTCTCTCTTTGTAGTTGGTAGTGGGTATTTTGTTTTTCTATTTATGAATAAAGAAGAATGCTATTTAGTCTTTCGTTCGGGTCCCTTCTTCATGGGCTCAAGAGGGTTGTATTTAGCCCCTTAGACTCTAGGTTTTAACCCAGAAGCAAAGATTACAGCCGCTCCAGTCTGGGTAATCTCCCACTGCATCTTAGGGGGAAAATAACTCTTGCAGACATCGATAATAAGCTAGGGCACTACCTAGATAGTGCAGATCCAAAAGGGGGTTAGTTCAGATGTGCTCACATTTGCGTAGAGGTTAATCTAAAAAAAAGGCTTCTGGAGGCCCTAAAGCTTACATTCGGAGATTGGAGCCATATCCAAGGACTAGATTATGAACATATCCCATTCAAATGCAACTTCTGCCATGTATATGGCCATTTCGCCAAAAGTTTCCCCAAGCTTGCAAAATCACAAAAACCCACAAATCCTCCCAAACATAAAGAAGTAGAGTTCCATACATTCACTAATCGACGTCGACCTCCCCGATGAAAGGAGCCTCAAGCTTCTCAGCATAAGGACTCACCTCAAGATCCTACTCCTCCCGCATAATCCCCATTGGAAAACAAAAAAATATTTGAAGTTCTACAGGAATTCGAAGCTCAAGAATCTGAAGAAGCAGATGATCCAGCATAGGGTGAGTCCCCCCCAGGTCCCTCTGGCCCCTCAGAGACACTTCCTGTTGCCCCCTCCACGAGAGAAGCTTCTCCAAGACTTGTTTTTTCAGGTTCCAAGAGAGACTCCCAAATGTTAGATCATGAGACTTCATCCCAAGAAGGACTAGGGTCCTTATTCCCTTCCTCTAGGTCAGAAGGAAACTCTAATCCTAAAGACTTCTCAGCCCCTTCTCCTCCCCTCACCAGAGGGAGAAATACCAACAATGAACATAGGGAAAAGGAAGCGGCCTCAAACATTTTTTCGGGCTCCTAGAAGCGGTTGGACCCCTTCATTAAGCGGCATTTCACCTCTCCTTCTAATTAATGTTTCTCTTCTGCACTCTTCTCTGCTCACAGTTCGTGAGAGTCTACTCTCATAAGCAATTGTCTTTCTCCTAGGAAATCCCCAAAAGCAAGTGGGATTTATCTCTCAAAGTATTCATACGAAGGTTAACAGTACTGTTAGAGTTCATCAACCCTCTTTAATTGAATTCCCCCCTTTGTACACTTGGTTGGTTACAATCCTTTTAAATCAAATACAATATCTTCTTGGTTTATGTTAAATAATAATAATAATAATGGTCTATTGGTCTAAGACAAATAGCAAATCATATACTTAACTAGGCATAGTAAAGAAGTGTCACTCAAACAGGTGTGGATATTTGGCGAAGCTTTGCAGTTTTGAGAGTCAATTAAATTGGTGCATGGCAGCTAGGGTTTCATCCCTCACCATCACCCCCTTCCCCCCCTCTTTTTGCAATGAAGTTTCAGGAATTGACCATATGAGTTAGCTGTAGAATTTGTTTTTTTCCCAATGTGATGATGGAGCCATTGTGCAGGAAACCATAAGAATCTATGGTGGCAATGATGATTTTTTATGAGGGGCGATGGATCTTATGGAGCTATGTGGTGGAGGTTTCACTAATATTCAACATGTCGTGCTCTGCATCCTAGTGTCATAGAGGCATTTTACATGATGGTGATTTTAGACCCTCCAGCGGCAGAGCGGTTCTGTCTGAGGTTGGTGGCGACCATTTTTCATGTGGAGGCGACAACTAGAGGTGTGGTAGCATTAGCATCTGCCTTCCCCTAGGAGGGCTCTCTCTTTGGGACATCGAGCGATTAAGGCTATTTAAAAAGTGTCACCAAACAGCCAAATTAGCCTACTAATGATGTATATTTGCTTAAAACAATACCAAATATATAATTTAATAAAATTTTATAGCAATTTTTATGATGATATCACTAAATAAATATATTCATTGTATCTAGAGTACGGAGGTTCTCTACAACTCAGTATGGGAGAGATGTTGTAACATTATGTAATGTAACATTACAAAAAATAAAAAGAATTTAAAAGACTAATGTCATCTCGGAATCTATTAAACACCAAGAGGATCCATTCCTTGAGGTGTAATTTTTTTCTTAACGTGTCAAAAATTTCAGCTTAAAAATTTACACCTCAAAAAATTGGATCCCTCTCGATGTTTGATAGATCCAAGTTTAAGATGGATCTATGCTGGTTTAAATTTTATAGATGTTTTAATGATGTTGACCACGAACTATACCTAGTAAACCCAATAATAATGGTTTAAATATGACTATATTTATAAGACAAATGCCAAATAAATATATTCATTTAAATTTTATAGTTGTTTTGCTTATGATGATGGGGATGATATTCATTTACATCTTCTAGTTGCTTCAATGATGATGGTGATGCAATATGAAATACATATTTTCATTTAAATTTTATTGTTGCTTTGATGATGATGATGATTAAAATTTTGTTTGTATTGTCAAAAATAGTCAGGAAGGTGAGTATCATAACAAATATTTTGAAATCGAAATTGATACATAATGTGGGTGTACATAAGACATTTTAAAAGAAAATATTTTTCATCTTCGGCCATCTTAATGTCACAAAAATGCCAAATTTTGTTGACCATGATGTTTTAGGAATTGTCCAAAGGATTTCAGACTTCACAATTCTTACAAATGAAGAAGAACACAAGGCACAAAATACTAACACACCACAAAATCCGCTGATGGTGAATGTCAATAGGGGATCAAAACCCCATTTCACTTACCATTTTCCTATGAGTATTCACCCATGTATGATTTTGATAAGTGACCACCATGAACAACATACAGATGGCTACCAGTAGAAAGTCACATGCACTAACCAACCCTTCCCCTCCTCCCATAACAAAGACTCCAAGCCACCTCGCCACGGGATTCAATCCCCGATCTTTTAGTTGTGAGGAATTTGAGAAATCTAACTTAAGATTTTATAAAGCCTCTAAAATGATTATGAAGACAAAGTTTTTAATTTCAAGTTTAAATTTCACTTAGAACAAATTTTATAAAATTTCAATAAACCAAAATAAAAAAGACCAACCACTATATGAATAGCATAATTCCATAATACATCACATTTCATTTGCACCATTTATGTGATCTAAACGTATGTTCATTTAAATCTTGTTTGTAATGCTACTCTAAAAGAATATTTTTATAGTTTTGATAAAACAAATATTATATTACTATGTATTTGTTATTTTATCTCCTTCTAATTGACATTTATTCTTTTTGTAATATTGGTAAACTAATCATTTTTCATTTTCATCTCCATTTATTATATCAAATACATAATTATTCCCTAACCACTCAAGTCATTCTTTCTACCCCTCTTCTTATGGCTAAGACTCCAAACCAACTTAACATGGGTTTTAGTCTCCAGTTTTTTAGCAAAAAAATAATATAGCAAAAATAACCTTCATAAATTTAGAATTTGTGAAGATCAACTTCCATCCCAACTCAAAAAAAATAAAATAAAGAAATCAATAAATATTATTCTAACACTTATTAATATAGTTACATAAATTAATGTATTCATTTTATCATATATGTGCATTCTTACACTACAGAAAACCATCCTTTGTTATATCAAACCACTAAGAATGTAAGTAGGTAAAGGTAGTCCACAAGCATGCTTTTTTTAAAGATAAAATAGAGACTTCGTCCATATCGTATTCATCTTTAAAAGATTTAGTGGCCAAGGGTATGCACTTGGTCAATGTCTTCATCTTTGTTTTGGATATGCTCTTACTCAATATTTTTATTTTATTTTTTCATTATTATTATTTTATTAAAATTTATAAAATTATTAAATATAATAATAAAAATCTAAAAAATATTATAATAATTATAAAAGTTTATAATAAAATAAATTAATATAAATCAATTTTAATTTTCTTTTTTTTAATATTTAATATTTACAATTTTTTTATAAATATATAATATTTATATGATAAAAAATATTTATATTATAAAAACAATTTTAAAATATATATTATTATTAATAAAATAAAAATATTTTGAAATATTAAATTATAATTTACTTAATAGAGTATCTAAAGACTTTCTTTACATCTATGCAAAATTACACATTAACCCTTCCAAATTCCTCTCTATCCATAAGCCAAAAAAATAATTGTAGTATCTGAACTCAGCAAATGTTTAATCATTCGAATATATAAAATAAAACAAAGTTATGATTTTTTTGGTAAAGTCTCTAAAGACCCTCATTATGCATCTCTGAAAAATTACATAGAAACTCTTCCAAATTCTTTTCGATTCATCAACAGAGAAAATGCAGCATCTTACTTACTAAATAATTCCTGCATTTAACCATTGCAAAACATTTGTAAAGTTGCACATATTTTTTAAAATATAATATAAAGTGATTTGATTGATTTTAAATGTATACATAATGAATAATTATTGATTTGAAATCCACGAGAAGGATATACATACCATTGCACTAACGATTTGTAATGCATTATATGTATAACAAGTCAGAGACGAGCATCCCACCAGTCCCATCATGTAAGAAGGAACAGGCAAGTACTGGAAGGCACTGATATATGCTTAAGCTGGATCTTTCCATTCTTGTATTGGTCGGCTCCGTCAAAGCCTGCCAAAACTATCTCTTTGCTGTTTATATCCTTCTTCTGATCAAATGGTCCCTGATTTGATTTGATGTATTGGTTGGCTCAATCAAAGAGCTGCAAAACTTTATATTCTCATATATATATATATATATATATATATATATATATATATATATTACATCATTTGATTTGAAGTGAAGTGATATTAAGGCTATTCTTCTGCATTGAAATGGCATGGATTGAATCAGTATTTCAGACCATGTGGTTTCTGTCTGATAAGTTTGAAGTCAAGAATTAAACGAGACAATATTGACCTAACAAGAATTTAAAGTCAGCAGTCAGGAGTTAAACAAGACTAACAAGAATTTGAAGTCAGGAGGTAAACCAAACCAGACAATATTTCCAGTAAGGTGATAAACCAAACTTAAACATATTGCAGCAAATTTATACACCAGAGAGAAACCATACAATGCTCAAGAGAAATAGAGATTGACCTAAACATGGTATCCATTTCTTAACAATATAATCTTATATATGAAACACATTGAAGAAAACGCCAAAAAAATGATTGTAACTTTTTTAATTACATGAATGTATATGTTAGTTAATCCATCACTTAATCTTATATATGAAACACATTGAAAAAAAAAGACCTATAAAAAAGTTAATCTATTTTTTTTAATTGCATGAATGTATATGTTAATTAATCCATCACTAAAAAGAACTGAAGAAAAGCACTGAAAAACAGTAGTTAAAGCAAATGTTTATGTTAACTATTCTTACCAATCAGCAAAATCACAATAATGTACAGGAGTTAATTACTGTACCAATGAGGAAAATCAAAACAATAGTGTACATAATTGATTGCATGAACTTTTATGTTAATTACTATACCAATCAGCAAAATCACATTAAAAAAAGAATCTGTTTTTTTACTATGTAATGTTGGTGTCAAAAGATGGGATTTCATTTTAAGATACCATTTTCCATTGTATTGTAAATGGCATATTGATCCATGCTTTCATATACTACTGTGGATTATTGGAAAATCAAAAGATGGGGTTATCATTTTATTTTGAATGATGTTATTTTCTAAAGTATTGTAAATTTCTCATATCAATTTACTGTCTTGTTTTTCTTTGTTACTATGTTAATATTGGTGTCAAAGGATGGGATTATTTTTTTAGATATCATTTTGAAAAATACCATGTTCCACTGTTTTGTAAATATTATGTTAATTCACTATTTACTTATTATGTTAATATCCTTCTCAAAAAATGAGAATTCATTTTAAAATATCATTTTACTTTAAAAGATACTATTTCTTAGTATAGTAATAATGATGTAAATTAATATTAATATCAAAATGCTAAGATTTCATCTTAAGATATCATTTTACTTTGAAAAGTACTATTTTTCACTGTATTCTAAATACCATACTATTTTTTTATATAAAAAAATGGGATATTATTTACATTTATAAAACATTGAGATACCACCATTTTACACTGTATTGTAAATGTCATGTATATTTTGAAAACTTATAAATAGAACATGTCAAACTCTCAAGGAATTAATTAAAACTAATGAATAAAATATAACAACCTTTTAGCAAAACTAGTCAAATGTTGATAAACTCTTAGGTGTATTCAAAACTTACCAAGATATAGCACCAAAAATAACTAGTTTAATATTGATCATTTTCTATATATGAAGAAAAAGAAATGAGAAAATGCATTACACATTACATAAGAAGAAGAAAAAATGCATATAAAAAAAACAGAAATGAAAAACTACATATTAAAAAGAAGAAATGAGAAAATGCATTACATATAAAGAAGAAAAAAAACATTATCATCTTATCTTATTTTATGGAGAAGTAAATAAGTAGGTAAAATGCGAAATTGGAAAGAAAAACAAATTTTATTAATACTTTGATTTCCATAAACTTTGTTTTATATAACTACCTTAGTTTAGGTAAATTGAAAATAAGCTCACTAATATATACATATATGTGAGTAAATAAATTAAAAGTGAAATATAAAGTATGAATAAAGAAATCATATCTTATTAACATTTTAGTTTCCATAAACTTTGTTTAGATAGCTGCCTCAAAATAAATTCACTGAATAAATAACTAAATATATATATACATAAGCTCACTGAATATATATATATATATATATATATATAACACTAACTACCCTAGTTTATGCACCATCAAATAAGCTCACTGAATGAATGACTGAATATATATATATATATATGACTTACACGGGCACACACTCTCAAGGAATTAAACCTAATAAAATATATCACACATCCATCTAAACCCACCACCATGTATACCTACCAGTCAAGCACGCACTAATAAAAGTAAAAAAACAGACGATTATAACTGGACTACACTGGGAAGGTGTGATATTGGCACGGCTCAATTCGATCACAGTGTTGGAAGCAGAAATCAACAGAAGTAATCCGATTGAACCGTGCCATTATCACACTTCAGAAGTAATCCGATTGAACAGTGCCATTATCACACTTTCTCACAGTGTTGGATGCAGAAATCAACAGAAGTAATCCGATTGAACCGTGCCATTATCACACTTTCTGCACAATCAACCTACTAAAATCATTATGTTTCTTCTTCTTCCCTTCAATTCTCTTCTCCATGGACGCTTGAGCTGCATGCAATACCGAATATTTGCTGATCATTACATGGTTCTTGGTTCTTGCCTGGTGGCATGATATAGAAATTCTGAAACCCATCTGTAAACCAGAATTCCTTGGAGTTTGGATGGATTTTAACACTGATGATTGAAGGATGGGATCCATTGAAGTATTATACAGGCAGAGAAGGCACGGTTAGCACGTGAAAAAGAAGCTGGCTGATCAGAATTCTGAGGAACTCCAGTACAGCGGGGAGAAGAGGTGAGGGGAAACGCATCGCAGGATTCCGAAAATGAAGAATATTATTCCATTATTTGATGGAACAAAGAACACGTAAAGTGTAGGAATCCCTTAAAGGAACCTCATGACTCACCAGCCTCCCTTTTTGTGTAGACAGAGGCACTCAAAACAAAAAGCACTGCAAAGCATCGGGGACCACTCTTTTTTTCTCGTAATGTCCTATCTATCTTTCTCTTTGCTTTCCGTGTTCTGAAACGAATAACCTTACACCAGGTACCAACAATGGCTTTTCTAAAGTGCTTACCAAAATGTCTACATTTCCTGCTTTCTTTTTCCCTAGGGGACCAAGGGAATAATTATGCCCCTGTGAGGTCTCCACTTAGTCGGCACGGTAGGGCAAAGGGAGTAGTTGTAGGACGACCCCTTGTTTCTATCTCTGCTGTAATGTTGGGTACACGGTTCCATGTTGATAATAATGCAAGTTCTATGCAGTTGTAGTAAAAGATAGTTTGAGTTAGAGCTTTATTGTTGGCCACAAGGTTTCAAGTTAGAGTTAGAGTTAGAGCACAGGTTCCATGTTGATAATAATGCAAGTTCTATGTAAGATAGTTTGAGTTAGAGCTCTATTGAAAACTCAAGATGAGAGATCATGGTAGAGAGTTAACCTTTCCATACCATCCACCAAGCATTGTTAATGTGCATCATTTGTTAGACAAACTTTGCAAGCCTAGGCAAGATTAGGCTTCCAGCACCATTGGATGCAAGCCTAGGCGAGACTAAGCTTCCATCAAGAGTATTGTCACCATTAAAGTCATGCAAAGCCTTTAACGATGATGTATGCTCTCCCCCTAGGGATTCGAACCCGGAATTCCCTCCACAACCATTAGACCCCACCTCAGAGCTAGAGTAATGAGTCTTAAATAGTATATCTATTGATTTCATAAATTTTACAATCTTATAACACATGAGTTTAGTTCCACTGTGTGAAGGTGGTGTGGGTTCTACTATGTGTGAAGTTAATCCAGTGTTTGAATATGTATGAATTATGGGAGAAGGTGGTGTGAATTTTGTGTTTGAATATGTTTGATGTGTGGGTGAAGCTAGTAGGAAGTCTATTGCAACCATTTACCATTGTGTGTGAAGTCTATTGTACTTAGAAATATCTACTCCCACAAAGATTCCATATTTCACCTTGTAATATTTCCAAGGCTTATAAGAGTTGTGGCATGTCACTATAATAGCAATGGAATCTGAAAAGAAGCATTTAAATTTTTCATTGAAAAAATGAAAATATTGGTATTTTAATTTGAAATGTGTATTGAGAGGTGTTAAACAAATGGATTTTGAAGGTATTCCTTAATATTTAGTTAAATTAAAAGTATTATTTTAATATCCCATAAAGATACAAAAGTCCCAAGTGAATATCAATTTTCTTTTCTCAATAAATATATGATGTTATAAATGGTAAATGAATTATCAACATTAAACTAATATCAATCATGCCCTTTCATTTCTATAAACATTACTCAACCCATTACACTACTCCCACGTAGAGTATTCTAACATCCTAAATCAATTACATTGACAATTATGTTTAAATATGTAATGTTTATAAATATATTTAAAGATGAAAATAAAAGCATAATAAACTATTCACTAAAATTAAGTTTTATATATGTTTTAATAATTACATTGAGAATTTCCCAAAGGGGTTGGATTCGTTGGTGAAGAACAAGGATTTTTTCACTAATGGGTAAGGTTTAATTCGTGTAAGGGCCTAGCTTAAACCCACGAGGTCACCTTGAGGTTATGGTCCAACGTGTGGTTCACCCAGAGAGATTGTATTAAATGATCTGGTGACTCATGCACACATAAGTGGATCAAATCCCACCCCCATGTCCTTCAATTTTAAAATCACTGGTGGGAAAGTTTCAATTCTCCTAAGGGCCTATCCTAAAGCCATGGGGTCACCTTGAGGTAGTAATCAAATATGTGGTTGCACATAGAGATATTGTATTAAATCATAACGTGACCCATGAACACATAAGTAGATCAAAGCCCACCCCCATTTCCTTCATAATTTAAAAGCACAAAGGGGTTGGATTCATTGATGAAGAGCAAAGATTTTTTCACCATTGGAAATGGTTCAATTCCTAGGAGGACCTAGCCTGAATCCATGGGGTAGCCTTGATGAAATGGTCAAATGTGCGTTTGCACCGAGAGAGATTGTATTAAATGATTTCATGGCATATCCACATATAAGTGGACCATATCCCACACCCATTTCCTTCGAATTTAAGGCCCACAAGGGTTAGATCCATTGGTGAAGAGCGAGGAGTTTTTCACCAATAGGAAATGTTCAATTCTCGTGAGAGCCTACCCTAAAGCCATGGGTTCACCTTGAGGTAGTGGTCAAACATTTGGTTTCACCCAAAGAGAATTTATTAAATGATTTCGTGACTTGAGCACATCATAAGTGGATCAAATCCCATGCTCGTGTACTTCAATTAAAGAGGTGTCAAATTGCACTAACACTATTGGTTTCGATGGGCCTCATTCTGCATGACAACCCGAGTTCGAACCCCACAAGGTAGTTGGGAGGAGACACTTAAAATCTAGTCATGCTAAGGGTTGGTGTGGTATGATCCGGATGTGCTCCTCGAGTTATTTTTATTAAATTTAAACATGTATATATATAGGTGCATAAACTAAATAGATATGCAATGATAATCAAATCAACCATCACATCAATATGTAATAAATGGATAACATAGATAACTACATAAGAAACTTAGAATGGAAGAGAAAAAATTATCAAGTTCATTCAATAGTCGAATGGAGAAGGTTACAATATATAGAGAGGAGATTCAAGTTAGGATAAAAGGTAATTCAAATTGCCCATGCCATACTAAAGGACTAGTCAATCTTAACTTAGAAAAAATAACCTCAGTTCATCATGCATCCTATCCTGCACTTAGTTGAACTATCCTAAACTAAATTGAGTTGAATTGAGTTCAACTCAACTGAACTGAACTTAATTGAATTGAATTGATTTAAATTGAACTAAACTAAACTGAACTGGCATGCACTAAACTAAACTAAATTGGGGTGCTAATGTCACTACGGGAGTAGTTAGGAACAATTAGTGTCATTTAGGACCTTAATCAGTGGGGCACACCTAGTCTTCACATAACTTCCTCCTTAAATAAGGGAATGTGCCCCAAATTTAGGGAATACACCCAAAAATCAAGGTGTGTGCTCCCAAATATAGGGTTTTGGTGTATGTGTAACTCACTAGGTCAATTTTGGTGTGGTTGAGCCCATTAGAATCACATCTAGGTGGGTTATTTATTATAACACCCCACTATAAGCCTAGTTAGGTAAAAATAAACTAAGTAAAAAATTGGTTTCGATAATTTTCCTCCATATTAGGTACCCATGCACACAAAAACAATTCTTCGAAATTTGGGAAAGAGGAAAAAAAATCCAGTGAAAAAAAAAAAACCATTAAAGAGAATGTGAAAATAAGACATTAAGGAGCCTCCTTAAAAAATTCCTTCACTCCTAAAGAAGCTCTCAATTGGGTGAATTGATGCTTGGTAAAGGGATTCGGGAAGATCCTTGTAAACCTTTGTGAACTCCTTCTTTTTAAGTGCATGTGAGCCCATTCATGAGATCCAAACACTTTGAAGTGTTTGAATGGTGGTTCTTTACCACTCCTTGCTTCAAATGGGGAAAATCACTAAAATATTTTGTGTTGAACTTGGTGAACTATAGGAGTAAAGGTTGTAGATATGAAGAATGAGAAGAAATTTTGAATGTCTTCTTTCATGTGTTGTGAATCTTTTGGGACCTCCTTCAACAAAACTAGATCAAGCATACCAACTATGTAGCAATTGAGCTTGGGGGATAGGAGATCCATGGATTCAAATGAGCTCTCTAATGGATGCAAATGAGCTCTTTGATGGCTGCAAAAGCACAAATTTATGGTTGTGAATGAGATCTTTGGTGGATGCAAAAATCCTTCTTCAATTTGTAAGAGTAGTGGCAACAAAAGCCTTCCTTGGTGGATGTGAAAGCCTTCATTGGTGGCTGTCTTCTCGGGTGGCTATGAAATCCTTCTTGATGGATGCAAAATCCTGGTTGTGAAAGCCCTTCTCAACCTACAAGCTAGATAACTGACAAGAAATCATTAAACATTAACTAGTTTAATACCCCCTATGCTCTGATACCATATTAGATTTGAACATGTATATATCTACATAAATAAACTAAATAAATATGAAATGATAATCAAATCATCCATCAAATCAATATATAACTTTGTAATAAATAGATAACATAGATTACTACATAAGAAACTCATAATGGAAGAGAAAAGAATGGTAAGTTCATTCAATAACTAAATGGAGAATCTTACAATATACAGAGATGCAATTCAAGTTAGGTTAGAAGGAAATTCAAATTACTCATGCCATGTTAAAGGACTACTCATGCTTAACTTAGAGAAAATAGCCTCAATTAGTTATGCAAGCTCTCCTACACCGAGTTGAAATGCACTAAACTGAACTGAATTGAACTAAACTGAACTTTTTACCATGCATTGAGTTGAACTGAATTGGGTGCTAATGTCAATAGAGGACCAGTTAGGAATAGTTAGTGTCATTTCTGAACGCAATTAGTAGGGTGCACCTATTTTTCACTTAATTGCCACCTTAAATAAGAGAATGTGCCCCAAATTTAGGGAATGTGCCGTAAAATCAAGGACTCGCCCCAAATCTATGGTTTTGGTGTTATGGTTGACTCAAAAGGTCAATTTTGATGTGGTTGGGCCCATTAAAATTTTAAAGTCTTAGATGCCTTTGAATCATGATTTTCTATACTACATGTTAGTCTCACAAATCAAGTATTATTGATGAAATACTATTTATATATTTTATTTAATGTTAATGAAATAATATTTACCTATTTTAATTATATATAAAATAATTACCTAAACATTGTCATTCTCCTTTAAAAATAACTTTCAAAGAATTAAATATATTATTTTGATAAAATAACTAATAACTAATTCTTTTAAGAATTAAATATAAAAAAATTATAACATTATACTTCTTTATTTTGTCATATTTCTATATTTTAAAATTAGACTTAAAAAATCAATTCTTAATTAATTAAAAATATAATTATTATTTCATTTTCCAATACTAAATACACTTTAATTTTAAAAACACAATTATTATTTAATTTTCCAAATACTAAATACACTTAATGAAAAATAGATTTATATTATTAATTTTTTAATATTGAATTTTAAAAATACAATTATTATTTAATTTTCCAAATACTAAATACACTTAAGGAAAAATAGATTTATATTATTAATTTTTTAATATTTCAAATTCAATATCTCGAAGGAATATCTTCCATCAAAATCACGAAGGGCCACAACTAGATGTTTTTGATGCAAGAAAAGTATAAAATCCATTCTTTTCATGTATGAAAGAGACCACGATTGATGTTACTTTAAGACAAATGGAGGCCAAAGGGATACAAATGATTAGATTGATAACTAACTTTTATGGGAATACCACATTCAAAACATTCTGAGTGAACCAAAATCTAAAAAGTCAATTGATTCTACCATTCTTAGTGTTCATCCTTAGGATAAAATGAGGTGAAAGGTGTCATCTTCATGCTTAAATTTTATTACTATGATTTATAATTATTCTGGTATATTACTTATAAATACACCCATTAAAAAGGATCCATCAAACAAACATATCTAATTATTAGGTGAGAGTTTCCAAATAAAGTTAGAGAAGTTTTTTTAACCCAAAACTATGTTTGGTTTATTTTTTCATTCATTTAAAAGTTGTTTTTCTCTATGTGTTGGAGGAAAGTTGAGGGAGAGTTTAACAACCTCTACATATGTATATGAGTTTATCTTTAGTGTTTTGTGTTATTTTTTGTTTGTTAAGAAATTTTTGTCACTCAAGGTCAGTGTATTTCTATTATTTTCTGAGAGGCCACAAACCAAGGGTATCTAAGCCATCAAAATCACTTGGGATCGCATCCGGCTTGTGTCACATCAACCCTTAACATGGCTGGATTTTTTGGTGTCTCCTCCCAACTAGCTCACCTCTAAGGGGTTTTAACCCAGGTTGCCTTGCTAACGATACCCACTCCTTAACCAAATGAGCTAGTGAGATTTGACATGAGTGGCTTTCATCTTGATCATAGGGTACTTTCTTACTTTTTCTAAATACATGTTTGTTGTACTCTTACTTTTAACTTGGAATATATTAAATCAACTTATGTAACTGATGTAAATATGATAGTATGGATTCTTAGTGCGAAGCTCAAGGACAAGGCTTTACTAATGAATGGCTAGGCATGTATAATGTAAATATTTCTATATGGACCATGTGATTGGCTTGTTTTGCTAACTTGAAAGCTATGTAAATATTATGTTGGAAAAATAATGAAATGGTCCAAGATGATTGTGAAAAGAGCACTAGAGGGGCTATGATTCCACTAGAGGGGAAGAGGAAAGGGTACCTATGGGATATTGAATCCTCTATTTCCAAGTGTCAACCTTAGAAATCATCGATTTGCTACCATGTGTCTTAAATGAGCCAATTACTTCATTTTGACTATAATATCCAATCATTGAATGCATGTGTGAGATTGGTGGAGAAATTCTTCTCATGTAGTTATGGGAGCATGGGATGAATATACTTCTATGACTATTGAAAGAGTCCTCTCTTCTATGGCCAAAAGTTATGTCAAAACTATCATTTTCCCATCCTCTCATCTCTTTAGGAGTTTATCATCAAATTTTCTTAGTCGTATTTTTATAGTACAAGGCATTTCTTGTCTTGTTGTTCATTCCATTACCTTACCATTACCAAAGTAGAAAAAATTTTGAATTATGAAGAAAAATTGAAGATATTAGAAGAAAGAAACTGGTTGAGAAGAAAGTGCCCGTTGCCATAATTTGGTAAAATTTTCAATATGGGTAGTTCCGAGAATGCATGAAAACTAGTTTTATGATTTTCCATAGATGTAATGAGGCTAAAAATATCATATCATGGACAATAAGGACCAATATTCAATATAGTATAATTTCAAAATCCTTGGTCTTGGATGGGACAAGAAAACCATCATCATGGATAATGCACAGGGTCCTTATGTAGTTGAAATGAATTCCTTGGTAAAAGTTATACATGTCGAAAATGTAGAGACAAAATATAATGGTCAAAGAAATCAAGTAATTCCCCCAGATAATACAAAAACTATGAGAACCCTAAGAGTGGAATTACAAAGTTGTAGAGAACATAATGATAGACTTATTAGAGCTCAAGAATAACAGAACCAACTGAATGCAACAATGCTCCAAATATCAACAAAAATTCATAGGAATATTCATCGTGGGAAGCACTCAAGAAATGAGGAAAAGAGTGGGAGTATCACAAGCAGGCATTCTCATAAGAGGCTCCAAGCCCCATCACTCAAGAAGGGTTTCTAGAGATAGGACATATAGTCCAATTTTTTGTCCTAATGAATCATTCGCCTCTAAAGACTTCACTAAAGTTTCAATCTATTCATCTCATATGAATAAGAGGAAGAGGCCTTTTAAGAACAACTCACAAGGGGAATTCTGGAAGACCAACCCTCCTACTTTTGATAGTGAAATACAATATGGTTAGGAGTTGAAAATTCAATTGTTGGGATGGGGAAGTATTTCTAAGTCCATGACTAATTTGGGAACATCAATGGAAGGGTGAACATATTTAATCTAAATGGAATTTCATCTATATGGTGAGATCACCTTGGGTAAGTGAAGAAGGTCAATGAAAGTAAGACTGTGTGGAAGCAATTCAAGAAGTACTTAAAGCATAAGTACATCTATGATAGGTACTATGATGACAAAAATCAAAGAGATCCATGAGTTGAAATTGGGATAAAGGACTATGGAGGAATATGTCAATAAATTATTGGCATTGCTAAGGTATGTTAAGTATATTAGAGATGATAAGGTGAAAATTCAGCATTTTCTAAGTGAATTACTTTAGCCATACAAGGATAGAATTGAGTTTGATGAACCTCAAACTGTAGATGAAACCATAAGGAAGGCCAATAATTTCTATGATCAAAACAAAAGTATGATAGAATTCCATAAGGCATGGAAAGACACGAAGAATGAGAATTTTGACCAAAGAAAGAGGAGGCTTAAGCCTCCTCATTTCATAAATATGCAAAGGCACACCACAGGGTCTGACTAAGCTAGCTAGTACGATGGGATGAAATCCAAGAGAGACACTTCAATGTTGGGGATACAGAGAGGGTGATTTTCTTAGAAATTGTCCACATCTAAATGGGAGTTCCAAGCATGTTAGAAACATCCAAAAGGATGAAAGTGTAGGTAGGTGGCAAGGAATGTCCCTAAAATCCATGTTGCACCATGACTACCAATCAATTCATCAATCAATTGGGATTGAGGTTGAAGGTAATATTGGAAAACTATCTATTTCTATTTTGATTGACCCTGAATCTACTCACAATTATGCCACTCCTAAAGTTATTGAGATTTGTGCTTTTTAAAACAAATAATAACAAATCATGGTTGGTCCAAATAGCCATTGGAACCAATATGAATGTTAGTGATATGCTGGAAAAATTTCCATTAGAAATGGATGGAATATTCACATGGGAAAATATGTATATTTTTCCACTTGGTTCCTATGATGTTCTCATTGGAATGGATTGGATGGAAGCACATAAAGTTAAACTTGATTTTTTACAAAAAGACTTTGGAATGCATTGATGAAGAAATAAACCCAAGGATATTAAAGGGAATTACAAATTAGGTTTGCATTAAATATAATGCATCCTTGTAGATGCATAATTTATTTAGAAGAGATTTCCAATTCTATGCAACCCATGGATTGGATAGAAAAAAATATGAAGTTCCCAGGTTGGAGGAATATCATGTGTTGCAAGAATTTTGGGATGTATTTCCTAATGAAGTTCCAAGAATTCCTCCAAAGAGATATATTGATTCAAAATTGATATTAGGTAAAAATATGCAAAAGTTTCTAAGACACCTTATAGATTAGGCCAAAATTGCTAGAGATGAAAATGCAATTGCAATAGTTCTTGAAAAGAAGTACATTCGAGCAAGTGTGTCTCCATGGGGAGCACATGTTCTATTTGTGAAAAATAAATATGCAACAATCAAGATATGTATTGACTATAGGAATTGAACAAAGATACAATAAATAATAAGTACCATTTACCTTGAATTGATGGTCTCTTTGATCAAATAAGAGGAGCAAACATTCTCATATTGACTTGAGGCTAGGTTACCATCAAGTGAGAATCAAGGAAGAAGACATTTATAAAACAACCTTTAAAATAAGGTATGGACATCATGAGTTTGTGGTGGTTCCATTTGATCTCACTAATGCACCAACTACATTCATGCATCTCATGAATAATGTTTTCAAATATTTGAACAAGTTTGTTCTTTTTTTTCTAGATGACATTCTTATTTGCTCGAAGAATGAAGAGGATCATGAAGGACATTTTAGAATCACTTTTCAAGTGCTAATTTAGCATAAATTATATGCAAAGCTAAGCAAATGTGACTTTTATCAAAAACAAATTCTTGGGTCACATTATTTCAGATGAAGGAATATCAATGGATTAAGAAAAGATTGAGGCCAACTCTAAAAAATGTGATAGATGTGAGATCAATTATTTCTCTTTCTAGTTATTATAGAAGGTTCATTGAAGGATTCTCCAAGGTTGCACATGCCGTCACTTCTTTGCAAAAAAAAGGGAATAAAATTTGAGTGGACACAAAAATGTATGGAAGAAATATTCCAACTATTGAAAAATCTTCTCACAAGTGCTCCAATTTTAAAAATTGCAAATCCCAAAAAGGATTGTGTGGTGTGTATCGATGCTTGTAAATAGGAAATTGTAGGAGTTCGTATGCACAATAATCATGTGGTATGTTATGTGTCAAGAAATATAAAATATCATGAAAATAATTATGCTACCCATGATTTAGAGGTTGTTCCATAGTGCACACTTTGAAAATTTGGAGGCACTATTTGATGAGAATGAAATTTGAGCTTAGGACATACCACCGTGGTTTGGAATATAAGTTTGAATATCCAACACTAAATTCAAGGCAAGGTAGATGGGTGTAATTTTTATGTAAATTTGATTTTGGGATCAAACACATAAAGAGGAAAGAAAATAAAGTGGTTGATGCACTTAGTAGAAAAATATGAATACAATACATGTGCCATTGATTAGCATTTTCCAATTAGATTTGAGGAAGAATATTGTTGACTCTCTTGCTCAAGATGATCATTATGAGAAAATAAAAGACAAGTTACAACATCATAATTTGGAAAATAAGTATGAAGGTTAACACTTAGAGAATGATGGAATTCTTACTTCTAAAAATAAAATATATATTCCTAAGGTTGTAAACTTAATTAGAATTATTATGGATGAAATCAATAAAATGTCATATCCCAGTCACTCGAGATAACAAAAAAAAACTATTACAACAAGGAAGCAAAATGTTTGGTTGGGAATGAAGAAAAACATTATTGAGTATATTTCTAGAGAAATAAAATTCCATCAAGTGAAGGTTGAACATCAACGCCCAACATGTTTATTGCAGCCTTTTCCAATTCTAAAATAGAAATGGGAAGTGGTAAATATGGATTTTATTACGAGATTGCCAACTACTTAAAGAAAGCATGATTCCATCATGGTTGTGGAGGATAAATTTTCTAAGGAAACACATTTTATTCCAATTAAATCTATTTATAAGGCTGATGAGATATAAAGAATATTAATAAAATAAATAATCAAATTGCATGGGTTACCCAAAGGAATTGTATCTGACCAATATACAAAATTTACCTCTAATTTATGGAAAATTGTTTTTTGCATATTTCAGTGCAGAATTGAACTTTAGCACTGTTTTCTATCCACAAACCTATAAACAAACAAAAAATAGAAAATTAAGTGGTTGAAGACATTCTTTACATGTATGTGATGGGAAAACCATCTAAGTGATGGTCTAAACTTGGTAGAGTTCGCATATAATAATGGTAAACAAACATCATTGGTAATGAGTCCATTTGAAGCTTTGTATGGAAATAGGTGTTGGACACCAATTACTTGGGATAATTCAGTGAATAGAATTGTGCTTGGGCCATAAATGCTTAAGGAAATGGAACAAGAGGCGGCAAAGATTAGGTAGAATCTAAAGGAAACATAATATAGACTAAAAATCTACGCCAATAAGAATTGAGTGCATAGATAATTCGATGTCGAGGATCATATTTACCTCCAAGTGAGTCCAAGGAAAATTTCCTTGAAGCATGGAAGTTGTGCCAAGATATCACTGAGATATTTTGGGACATTTGAAGTGATTGAAAGGATAGAACCAGTTGAATATAAAAATGTATTGTATGCTAACACTACAGATCATAATGGTTTTCATGTTTCTTTTCTTAAGAAATGTGTACATGATCCTAACAATGCGATTGATTGGGATGTGATCCAAGTGGAACCCGAGGGGGAGTTCCAACCAAAGAACTATGCATCTTCAATAAGAAGGTAACCTTGATCTGGAACCAAGCTATTAGATAGATAAAGGTGAAATGGAAGCACTTTTGTCCTAATGAGGATACAGGGGATTCCATGAGGGAGGAATGTCTAATTTTGTTCTAATTTCGAGAAAAAATTGAGGACAATGTAATTTCAAAGGGATTGTAAAACCCCCAATTTTGACTTGGAATGTATTAAATCAAATTATGTAAATGATGTAAATATGCTAGTATGGATTCTTAGTGAGGAGCTTAAGGCCAATGCCCAACTAGTGAATTGATAGCCATGTAATTATATATGGACCATGTGGTTGGTTTTTCATGCTAACTCAAAAGCTATGAAAATATTAGAAAAATAATAAAACGGTCCAATATGGATGTGTAAAGAGCACTGGAGGGGATATGATTCTACTAGAGGGGAAGAGGAAAGAGGGCCTATGGGATATTAAATCCTCTATTACCATATGGCAACCTTAGAACTCATCCATTTTTCACCATGTGCATTAAAAGAGCCAATTAATTCCTCCTGACTATTAAATCCAATCATTAAATGCATGTGAGGTTGGTGGGGAAATTCCTCTCATGTAGTTATGGGAGCATGGAATGAATATACTTCTATTACTATTGTAAGATTCCTCTCTTTCATGGTCATAAGTTATGTTAGTTTCCTTTCCCCCATCCTCTCGTCTATTTTGGAGTCTATCATCCATTTTTCTCAGGCATATTTTTACACAATGTTTTTACACTACACGGTTTTTTCTCTTGTTGTTGATTCCATTTCCATTACCATTACCAGATTGAAAAAAAAACATAAAAATTCGAATTGTGAATAAAAATTGCAGATATTAGAAGAAAGAAGATGCTTGTAGGTGAGCATAGAGATTGAGAAAGATATAAACCTTTATCCATGATGTTTTTCTACTTATGCATGAGAATCCCTCTACCCCAAAAATAAGAAATACCTGAAAAAACATGATGATGATGTCATCATCACATTTTTTCAGTCATTTCTTGTTTTTGGGGTAGCGTGGTCCATCAAAAGTATGAAATGTGGGTATTCATTGGATGTGGAATTAAATTTTGCATCCAATGAGCTCTCCCGCCTGAAATTTGAGTAAAAACACAAGGAAATATGTTGAAAATACAAACAAAAAAAGTAGTTTTCTTTTATGACAAATGTGTCAATTCAACCATTATGGTTGACTCATTTTATTGAAATTCTATTGGTTTTTGAATTCCAATTCAAAAACTTTATTGTTGGCGCGTTTTCTTATAAGGCCCATTTTAGACCCCAAATTTCCTCTAATGACCATTCCATGAAGAGATAGAAAATAAGAGCTATCAAACCCCTAATACCAAGATACCTGTGCATGAACCAGAGAATTTTACTGACACGATGAAACCTAAAAAGACAAGATATGCAACAAAAAAAATGAAAGAGGTAGAAACAACCACAACTCCAATGGTACAGAGGATGGGAAATATTCGCAAAGAAAAAGTCACAGAAACATCTTGGGAAAGATTGTGAAATGAAATCAGGAAATGGTCATACAAAGATAACAAAATAACGCAGGAAGCAAAAAAAACTGAGTGCCAGCACCATCCTAAGTTACCTGAATGCACCTCTCATGGCAGGTTTTGCGGGAACAAAGGACATCATAGCGCAGTTCATTTTTTATCCGGTACCACAATTGAAAATTTTACTTTGACAGACCTATCAGGATACCGGGAGACATAAGTTACATGCTTACCAGGCTATTAAACAAAAGTGAACCAGTCCATGTAAGATCAAACCCAGGTTTAGTCGAGAATCTATCAGGAACACTAACAAGGAAGAATTCAAGAGGACTAGTAATTAGTCGAATCCAATATACCACACCCAAAATAGTGGCAAAAATGATCTTTGCAGGCCTAACAACCACAGGGAGCACTTGCGACTTAAAGCTCAACATGTTGGAATTCATCGTGAAGGTAGCAGAAATAGGGAAAACTTACCACTGGGCACAGTACCTAGAAGATCTTATTAAAAACATTTGTGTAAAATGTAAAGAGGAAGGCACACCAATCAGATTCCCATCCTTAATCATATGGATCGCAATGTACTATATTTGACCAGTCGGAGATTTGGACTTCAATGAACCGAACCGAATCAGTATGTGGAATTTCAAACCTTTTCCAATGGCTAGGAATCCTCAGGAATTATAGCGAACCAAGGTCTGGTTGGAGACTTGCTTTCAAAACTTAAAAATAAAAATGGACAGATGGAGGGTCTCACAAAATATCCAAAGATGTATGTCGCCATCAACACATATTCAATTAGAATTAGACCACATTGCAGTATGGTACGTGCAAGGGGCTGCATGGAAGGCTGAACCTCTAGAATTTTACCCATCAGTCAAGGACATGTTTGCAGAGCTAACTCGACAGTCTAACACCGAGGTAATCATACCAACAATCACAAAGAAGTTCTATCAACTGATCGAAAAACCCTTGACTGGACAAGAAAAAGAAGAGGACTATGAAGTACATCTTCATATCAATACTTTTACCCTAGAGGATACTCTGACGGAAGAGGTAAACACCCTACAAGTTGCTATAATACCACCGACACAACAGGAGGAGGAAGTAGTACAAACAGATGAAGAAACCCAGTCTGACAACCTACTTCCAAAATATGCAATGAAAAAATAAAACATCAGTCATATAGACGTTGAGTTATCTAAAGCTCGTTAGAAGAGGAGAAATCTACTTAAAGGAAAGGGGAAACAAAGAATTCTACTTCTATAAGATTCCGATGATGAAGATGAGTTACATGCTAGGGCTACGAAAATATTATAGGATGCTGCTAAAAAGTAGCACCATGGCCTTACCTTGTTTTATTCACATTCACCCTTGACAAGGAAAATGGCCAAATCTATGAATGAGTATACACTTGAGGTTCTTGTTTATAGTAACTAATTACTTTGATTTGGATATATTATTTATATGTATTGTGCTTATAATCATCAGAAGAATCCACTTGTACTTTAGTCTCACTACTATCATAAATAATTGACAATGATATATCCATTTTGTACTTGCAGAATCAAATATTTTCATTTGGGTCATCATTTTGATCATTCTTGACCTAGTTAACTCAGTTTGACCATGTCAACAGCAGGGTTCGAGATGTGTTTTGGCCTATGCTGGTGGATTATGATTATTTGTGGTCTATCATTGTTCATTTGACATATTCATGCTTCAAATGATGATTTATAATGGTGGGTTATGTTATTATTGTGATTATCAACATTTACATGATTTATTATTATTCTTATTCTGGCATGCATGAGGCCTTTGATGGAAATATTTGATGGAAATATGGTGTATGAGTAATAATTCCTAGTATATTTGGACATCATGAGTCCATTGATGCATTTATTTTTCAATTTCATGAACTTGCATTGGATTTATGGGTCAATTTATCAGTTTGTTGCAGTTTGGCCACAATAAATTAAAATAAAATGCTTTTCAGTGGCATTTTTTTACATAGTGTGTAACAAGTCGATATTACCATATTTATATGGTGTTGGTTCCATTTTTGTAATCAATTGATTCCCAAGTTCAATCAATAGTGAAATATGAGCATTTTTATTTTCTCGAGGCAACATTTTCACTTGAATTAAAATAATGAAAATGGATAATGCGGAAATCAATTTGGGTAATTGAGGCAAGGAAATGGCATGGAATTGGTTTGAAGAATGTTTTTGATGTTTATATTCACCTTATGGCATTAGTTTCATTCTTCATGGGGTGCACACGTCATAACATTCACCACTTAGGGGTGTTTTGATGTATTTTGAGGGGTACAACATAGTGACTTTAGTGACTTTATCATTAGAGGAAATTTGGGGTCTAAAATGGGCCTTCTAAGGAAAATAATAAAAAAAGCCACATCACACTACAAATATGCCATGTAAGATTAAATCTAATGAAAATATAATGAAAGTCAACCTAAATCGTCTCATTAATGGTAGTTGACAACTATATTGAGTTAATGTAGAGTTAAGAGATATGGGTTAAAAATATTAATGAAATATTTAGATTCTTGTGCACACATAATAAATGATAGGAAACTTTTGAATTTTATATTATTATTTTTTTAAATGAGTTGACCACTACTTTTTATATATTTAATAAATGTAAAACTCAAATATATTCATTTATAATTAAAATATAATTATAATAGTATTAAAAAAATCAATATTAATTTTTAATATATATTTTATATTAATTCATATAAAAAATATTACATCACATAAAATATAAAAACAATAAAGTATGTATATTCATATTATTTTTTATATTAATATAAAAAAAAATTGTGGTTTAATGGGTAGGTAGGTAAGAGAGAAAAAAAGTAAAATAAAATTTTATTATATTTTAGTAACATTAAAAATAGTTTTTATTTTTTATTTTGTTAGTATTTAAATATTTTGTTTATTTTTGGATGTAATAATTTAATATATTTATTTTTTAAATATTATTTAATAATATTAAAAATACTAAATATTTTATTTAGTATTTCAAGATAAGTCTATTTAAAATTAAATATTATTTACTTTTCTTTTTAAAAAGTTGATTAATAAATGTTTTTAGTCTTTCAAAATGCTTCCACTACAATTTTAATTAATGAGAAGGTTATGTTTTAGAGGAGTTGGAAGTAGTGATCAAATAAAATATTATATATTTATTAGTTAAAGTTTATTTATCTTATTTCGAGGTGATCTTTTCAAGAACTTAACCAAGGTGAGGTTGATATGGAGTTAGCTATTGTCAAATAAAAATATGACACATAAGCATTATGTGTCCAACTCAACCATAATGGTTGACCAAAGATATTGAAATACTATTGGTTTAAAAATTCAACTCAATCTAGCTCATCCATGGCACAGTTTTTTATAAGGCCCATTTTAGACCCCAAATTTCCTCTAATGGTTATGATTATTGATTATATATTATGATTGTCCCATGGGGATATGCTACAGAAGGACATTCCATACCTCCTAGCCCCACCACGTGTTATGTTATGACTTATTGTTATCTTTTATGTGGTGCACCCCTCCCTTAGGTGTCTTAGTGAGTGTGCCCCTCTTATTTGTGAGTTGATCCATGTGATGTATATCCGACTAATCTTAGCCCTTGATTAGAGTGATGATATATTATGATATTATCCCTTGATATTTTTGGATATAGGTTTTATGTATTTTGTAGGAACATATTTTTTATCTAGACCTTGGTTAATTTTTGCATAAGGTTCCAAGTGTTTAGTGTGAGTTGTTCCACATGAAAATGGTTCTAGTTCCTAGTATAGTGTCTTGGATCCTTGTTCATCCACATTTGACTCACTTATACTAGTTGTTATGCCATAAAATCCTGTTTGTCCACCTACCCACTCCTTTTCTTATTCTATGGAGTCAATGTGCCCCTTTATGCTACATTTATGTGGTAGTTATTGCATTTACCTATTTTAAGGAGATTTAGTGCACCCTCCTAAGGATTTGGTCAATTTTCTCATTAATAGTCACTACCAAGTTACTAAATCACCTCTAGCACCATTATGATGCTTCCTTTCACACCTGTTGACTAGCCTAACCACTTCATGGACCATCTAGGTTCATTTCACCTCATTATGTCCACTACTTGGAGTTACACTTGGCACAATGTCATATATTGGGGGAATTAGTTAAGATAAGCCAACATTAATATGAGATACTCAAATCTTGTGAAAAACTATATATTTTACTCACTTCAGTGAATAAAACACAATGGAAGATCAATCCAATTGAGTGTTTTTACTCTTGTGTTCTACTTAATATTTTCTTCATATTTCTTCTATTTTCCTATCTTTCTCTTTTGTAAATTCAAAGTGAAGCTTTCTATAGTAAATCTAGATATAGG
>LPNX010668967.1:495855-638234 GCA_001517045.1 Pseudotsuga menziesii | reverse complement strand
TATTGAGATGCTCTCTCACTCTAAACATGAATTTTGTATGTTTATCTCTTGGAATATTTGTCAAATGTCTTGTATGGAGATTGGAAAGTCTTATTCTCTATATAATTCTTTCATATATATGCATTTATAACACATTTTGCAGGGTGTCATTTTCCTGGTGAAAGAAGTGATTTGGTTGAGCCACTATTGTGACTAAGCTCCATAGTATTCTCTCAAGTTGCCATTAATTCAAGGAGTATCTTTATTGTGTCTTTTGGCCATCTTGATTTTCTTTGATTCATTTTCTTTGTCATTTTACATCTCTTTTTTCAAATCAATTCTTACATTATAGATCTCTTTTACAAGAGGGCACACTTGGCATCTTGGAGAGATAGTGATTTCACTTAGAGAGGCATAGAAAACGCTCGTAATTGATAGAAGAGAGAATATCATCACCATACAAGGTTATTATCAAGTATTTTTTGGTACATTTTCATATATTTTATTTTCCTGGGGCTTAATCTAATTGTCGCCACAAAACCCTCTTCTTTCAAACCCTATTTTTCAATATCTAATAGATCAGATACTTATTTGATGACGACTATCAAAAACCACTTAGGAATAAATATAAAAACCCTATATCTAAAGTTTCAACTCAATTTGACTCCATTTACTCTAGGATATAGCACTAGTATTTTCTAGTTTGGATGCCCTCCTTGGGCTTTTGGTCAATTGTTCATATCTATCAATTGGGTATGCTTGAACCAATCTCAAAATTTCAACCGGTCTACTCTTCAAGCATTTAGATATAGTCATTTTACATCCCTATCTACTCTCTTGGGTCCACTTTTTCCCCAGTTTCATAAACCCTAGTTGGATATAACTTGGCTATTTCTCCTTTAGACTATATGTCACTCTAGATCTACTTTTCCTAAATCCCTTGTGGTATATTTATCTTCAAGCTAGGAAATTTTCCATTACCTTAAGCCTCCCCAACTTGGCCCTAACCTCACCTGCCACATTCATATTCCTAGATCTAAATCAATATACTCATTGCTCATCTCTTGTATCCATTATTTATCCCTTAGAGTATGTTGAGTAGGTTCACTAGCCTTCATAGGCTAGTAGGGTTTCCCCCTTGATCATTCTACAATTTGGTCTAAAGTGATAAGAGCTCGTCTAGTGTGACAACTACCTCTCATTAGTAGTGGTCGAGGACCTTGCGGTGTCACTAGTTAGCTACATCACTTCTATTGTCTCGTATAGGATACCTTTAGTGGGTAGCTACACTTTGTGTGATAAAATATTTTGGTGTTGTTTCTAGGGAGGTAGAGGCTTAATTCTATTTTCTATGAGTAGTTTACTTCATGTTTGTCTTCTGAATCACATCACATCCAAATTTAAATTCAGTGAATGCATTTTACATTGATTAACTTTATAGTCACTTATTTTTCTCTCTCACATCATACTTCCCCAATGACATATCTTTCGATGATTACATTTTTCATTTCAACTAGAGACTCCACAACAAGACCCCACTAGCGAACCCATATAGAGACTCCATTGGGGAATCTTAAAGCTATTAAATAAAATGAAACCAAATTCTTTCCTGTACTTTTCTCAAGTTGTACAAGAATTGTCTGAACGTGTAAATATGATTAAAAATAACAAACGTAATTCACAATTACAGTATGAGGATGTATATGAATATGATAATATGTATGAGTGTAATTATCAATCTTTTTACAATACTTGTAACTCTCTTCATCAATGTAATACAAGTTTTGTCGTAACCACTCCTAATAAATTTGTAATTCAACATGAACCTAGATGTGAGTCCGAGCCAAGGCCTCATAACCAAGTAAATAGAGTCATTATAAAACAAGACAAACCATCTCCTTCTGAATTTTCTAAAATAGTTGGTGAACCTCATCCTATTCCAAACGATTACATTAGGAGGCTGCCTCAATTTAGTAGAAACAATGTTGTATCTATTGAAAGTCATTAGCATACTCTCTGAGATTATATGGAAATTAGAGGTTCCAAAAATGAATATGTTTATATTATACCCTTAGGTTCATCCTTACAAGGGGATGTTCAACTATGGTTTGATCATTTAGTACCAATATTCATTAGTGGTTATGACATGTTTATAGGGTTGTTAATTGATAAGTGGGGTAGGAACACTGATGATTCTTTAGAGTGTCAATATGACAATTATTGTGTTATGGATGATCAATATATTGATGATTTGCTTGCTCGAATGGATCATTCTTCTCTTGAGATGTTCCAAATTATAAGTGTTCCTACAATCCATAATAATATTACAGATTATTTTGATAATAATGCTTCAAAACCTCACATTGAAATTAAAAGGGATATTAATAAAATCATACAAGATACTTTGTTGTTATTACCTAAAGCATACACAGATCAAATTTTAGATTAAATTTGTGGACGTTAACATAACTATCACCATCAAGAAACATATATAGTTGAAACTTCCATTTGTGAGTCCATTAAAGAGCCTTTTCAAGAGAAAATCAATAATCAATGTCTAGTTGATGATAATTCAAGTCAATGTTCAATCCATGTGAACCTTGATTCAGATTTTGATCATATCTCTAGAGAAGGAGAAAAAGTTGAAAACAATCAAACTTTTGTTTAGGATAAATCATGTGGTCATATTGCAGTTGAATACCGAGTTTGTGAGGATGATAGGGGAGTTAAAAATGAACCTATTGATATTTTCTCTTATCAAATGGATGATGATGATCATTTATCCCCAGTTGAGCATAATGATCAATCTAAAGAAGAACAATCACATGATGATGATGATGATATGATTGTAAGCAAATTTGACCAGGAGCATTCTTTGCTACAACTTTTGAGTCATAATCATTGTCCAAATAGTCATGAAGATATTTCTAAAAATGATTCCATTAATGTTGTTGGTATTTCCCATCATACCTTGGGTCAAGATGACTAGGTTGATGCGAATAATCATAATGAGTCTAGTTCTTGGGAGGTTAATGTTAGTCTTGCCAATTCCATTAACAAAATGTCCCATATCTCATGCAATATTGGAACTAGCACCTATAGGTGATGCAAAACAAGTTTCTATTTTTCAATCCACCCTCCCATCCCATATTTTGAAGTATTTTTATATGGTTTCATGTTCCAATCAAAATTTAACTTGCAAAACTTTCAGTAAGGAGTCTCAAGAGTGCCAAGTGGAAAGTGGAGAAACATTTCATCTCCTTTTCTCGTCATCCTTGGTGCATGATATTTTCTAATTTTCTAATTTCTTTGATTGGGTGATTGAAAATCTCTATTGTCATAACCCCAAATTTTCACAAAAATTAAATTTTTTTGATGTAACATAAATTGTCTAGAGTCGCAATTTGATAACCATTAACGGCTAGAGGATAATGAGGCAGTTAACATAAATAATAATTAACTTCAAACTGTACAAAAACCAATACACATTAATTTTTTTGATATGTTAAGTGTATGATCTGCATTCATTTACTTCTAGTTTACTGATGATTTGATTTTGTCAAGTAGGTGAGAAATTACGTTCTAACTGGGGCTTACTCAGCGATTGCTAACTTAGTTGGATTTCTGGATCTTACAGGCTTGACATGTAAATTTTGAACCAGTAGGAGTTTATTTAATCGTTAATCCAGATATACTTCTTTAGCATAAATATACTGCTAGAGTAAAAGTTTACTTACTAGAATTCAACGACACTACGAGGTAAAGTAATGTTTATGTACTTGTTTTGTAACTATGACAGTACTTTAAATTCGTGTCGTAAAGATCAATAACATCTATATATGACTTCTACTTTAGATAAATCTTCTTTCCACCTATAAGTTACGTTATTCACAAGTTCTACACAGAGCTCATGATTTAGTATAACAACACTTTTTACTGAAAACATGAGTTTACTGCTATTGCTAATTCTAAAATTTACAGCACTGCTTATAAGTATGGAAATAAACCTAAGGCCTTTCAAGAAACAAGCTTACATAGAACTCTTAGCTTTACCTTTAATTAAGCTTCAATAGAGGAAATTCATCCGCTTATTATTGTGTTATTTTTATAAATGATCATTTGAGCAATTGTCATCATGCTCTGATTTCTATCTTCCAAATTTCTTCATGACATAAGTAATGTGACGAATTTACATTATCGTATTATTTAATTATAACAAAAGTGATGCTCTATGTATTCCTAGATAGTCTTACTATCTTTAACTTCCAAGTCTAAACTAACCTTGGTTTGTTTCATTTAGAGCTTTTGGTTCCTTATGGAGACCAAATGATTACAAACTTCAAAGAAGTTTATTTTACTCCATGGTACTATAGACTACATACAAAAGTGAGAGTTGTTCTAGGGTGTAAATGCAATTTACTTTCAAATACACATTAATGATTTATAACTAGTTCCTTATCCACTAGTGTTTGTATAAACTAGTTCTAACAGCATAGACATGCATTGTTTATGGTTATAAAATGAAATGTTCAATAGTGGTACTATCAACTCATATTCAACAACTTTTACTATACTATTGATCTCTTCACAAAATGTTTTATTAAGAAGGATTATAAGGTCATTATAAAACAAGGATACCGATGAAATATAAATTTTGGTTCACTACCAACGAAGTTTCCAAGGTTTATGTAATATAAGGTTTATCGATACCATATAAATCTTGTTCTTCAACATAGCTTGACTTTATGGTTATCATTGAAATGATATGTTATTGACTTTGTATATTACATTGTCATTATAGTTATTGTTTAAATTATTGACAATAATTTGTTGTCCCAACAATGCATTGAAAACTATATCATTCAACCCATTGTGGATGGAATAATTTGGTGGGCATGTGGAATGTCCACCACTGTGCATTGCAACCCTAACTCTCATTCTTCGTCGAGGGTTTTGGTCTTTGCACTGTCTGGTTCACGACGACCATGAGGGATCGCTTGTGCTCGTCTCCAACTCCATCTTGTGTGTAATGAAGCGTTGCCACTCTAGTGTGAGATTGGAGAGATACACAGTTCACATTTGATTCCTCACTGCCTGCATTGTGTTGCTGTGCATGTAGTTGTTCTCTGTCAGTAATTTTTAGTGTCGATTTCTAGTATGGCCATTGCCAAAGTTTTAATCTTGCTCTAGTCATCGGTGTAGTATACGTGTTGAACCCTACTACCTTTGCCATAGGTGAGCACGAGGGTTTGATATTTCATTTGTTGTTCATGGTGCGGGTTCAATTCCTCCTTGGATTCCAAATCTTTCACTTTCAGGAAAAGAATTCGCCTTACAAATGTTATAAGTTTTAAATTATAGTTACAGTTATATAAGCCAGTTTCTAATTAAGATTGTTGGTGATTTCTTGTAGGTTATAGTTTTCCCTTACGCTTGGAAGAACCCTCTCCAAGTTTGGATTGACAACAAGACCTACAGGTAAGCCCCGGTTACAATGTGGCAACTTCTTGCTTGTAAAGATTAGGGAAAAGGGTTTCAGTTGGAGAAGAAATACGACCTCGGTTCCTTCATTGTTTTAAAATGCTTAGCTCAGTTGTTATTTGGTATTTTTTAGCTGTTAAAACCCTCGCTTGTAGCAGGGTAACTCCATCCTTGATGCCGTGACTTGTATTTCACTATTTTTGACTTAATGACAGGTTTACAACCTTGTGGCTAATTAATGACATACCCAGTTCTTATTATGTGGAGGTTCTCCTCTCTTCATGGTTTTAATGGTTCTTTGTTTCAAATACTCTAATAAAATATGCATTGTCTTATAAATTTTATTACAGTAATGAAGTTTTTATAAGTTGTTTGTTAGTTTTGTCTTTCAAACCCTCGCCACAATGCTGGGTACACCGGCCCCGAACTGGGTGAAGTAAATTTTCAATGTCTTAAGCCTTTCGACCTGACAGAGTAATACATTTGATTTAAAAAGGGTTTTAACTTCGAGCTCTATCTTGTTTATGCATTAGTTTTATAAACCTGCAATTTATGGTTTTGTGTAATTAAAGTCCTTCCTACTTCAACTGTTAATATAGATAAATATTTGTTAAATATTTCTCTTGTAATTACTAAAGTAAATGTGTAGACTGTAAGCTCATTCTTAAGATAAAAATTTATATGTTTTTACTTATTAATTAGGTTAGAATACTAGGGTTACTGTAAAAGGACCCTTATATAATTATATTCTTAAATTTATGAATTGTGTTGGTTTCTGTTTACCTATTTTACATTGTTACAATAGTATTGATATTGTTTATCCTGTTCAATTATTTTCTTTTCTTTTAAATAAAAGAGTTTATACAAATACTGTAAGTTCTTGTTATAAGACTATACCTAATATAGTGCATACTTTAGTATTCTAGTTTATAATTTTAATTTGTTTATTCTGTTTAAAAGAATACTTTTACAAAAAAATGAAACTAGAATTAGGGTTTGACCCTCAAGTTAAACCTACATAGATTTAGAGCTTGTTTGGAAAATAATAATTTTTAAATAGGTAAATTCTTAACTTTGTTTTATTTACTGTTTACATTTAAATTTTCATTTGTTTACTACTTTGTTAATTAGTAAAGATTCAGAGATACGTAATGTTTAAAACATTAACTCTGAACTTTGATTAATTCTTCATTAATAGTATTTGTAACATAATCCTATTCTAGTATATAATAAATAATAGTTTAAGCTAAAAGATATAAGTGTGGTTAAACCCTTGTTTTAGATACTTATTGTATCTCCTATCATTTTTATTGTATCAGTATAAATATTTACTATAACTCTATTTTAGTACTGCTATTTATTTTACATAGATAAGATCGTTAAAACAATAAACATAATACCTAGAACATTGTTCCTTTTAATAATAACTTACATACTGAAATAAATTACTCTGTTATCTACAAAATGCAGAACCCTATCTTTTATATTCAATCTCTTATCATTTTCTTTCATCTACTTAAGATATTCTAACTGTGCTAGAGTACAGCCCGTTTTTCTAGGTGTGGAAAAACACAGTCTAGAAATTATTTCCATTCTAACACATTACTTTTCAAATTCATTTCTTCAATAATCTAAAAATACTACTAAATTCTAACATTTTACAAAGTGAATATTTAACATTCATATAATAGTCAGACTCAGATTTATCTATCTAGCACAGTAAAACAAAATAATGTAGAACCTATTTAGGACAGACAACAACAGCATTAGGAGGTCGTTCCTCCCTACCAATCTCCTAGAGAGCGCTCAAACAACGCTTCCTTAGGACCCCCGATCATGTTCCTGGTCTTCTTAGCTGAGAACTGGTGGAGAATGCAAACAGTAGACTAGTCCAATATCTCAATAAAAATACTATGCTCTCAGCAGTATGATCTTCAGCCCAAAAGCTGCAACTAGATCAATCAGCAGTTAACCCCTCAAACATTTTCCAAACTCCATTCCATTGAATTTCTCTGAAGTACATTCATTCAACCTAAATGATCACTTCTCTAGAATGAGCAGCCTCAGCTCTCTTCAATGGGAATTTTTATAAATATTGCCTAGGTATTTTGGGTCAGTTTTCATTAATTGAGCCACCTACTCTGATTCCACTTTCTTGGGGAATCATGAACCCAAATGTAGGGAGGTCACCACCTGCAACAGTTGGAAGTGTTTTGAGGATGCTGACACATGTTAGTTTTGCTCTCCACCCAGTCTCCTCCACCAATTTGACTAGTAAACACTCTTTTAACAGCTCTCCTAAGCTGTTGTCTCCTCCTTTATTTATTTATAAATAAAATATTCAAAATTACATTAAATATCCTTGACTCTGCTGAGTCATCAATTACAACTTAGCATAAAATTTAACATATTGTCCTCAAATAACATCAAATAATATAAAATTATTTTTGAAAAATTGGGGCATGTGACATCTATACAAATATTTTCCATATTTTTTCTCAATTTTTAAACAACAAATTGGGTTAATCTCAATTTATGGTTTATTAATCTCTAATTTGTCCCTAGTTTGTTTAACCATTGATCCTAATGTGAATATGATTGAGTGTACTAACTAAAACAACGTGGAAAATAATAATATACTTAGAGTGATGGATCGTGTGATATATTATTTTCAATCAATTTTAAACATGTATAGTTTTTATGATCCTATTGATGTTTGGATGGAAGTAGTTTGTAAAAGTCAATCTCATCCTTGGCATGGTCTTATATCACAATATTCATATCTTTCTTTAATTTTCTTAATTTTCATTCATATTAATTCTAAGTCATCTTTAACTTGCTGCAACATTAACTGCAAAGAAAGACAAATTGATCTTTTCAGTAGGTGGCTACATTGGATCTATGATTTTACTTAGCACTTGCATGTCTAGTTAGAATAGGGTAGGTAGGATTTGAATAATCTCCTTTGAGAAATAGGTTTGAGTCTCCGGTGTTGCATGGTACTGAGTATTTGTTTTCCACATCAAGTCTTCTAGGCCATTGAGTTTGACCCTTGTCTATTTTTTGAACAATTTTATCCTAAAAAATTTTGTAACCTCTTAACAACTCTTAGATTATATTTTTACTTTTAGCATTTACTTCCCGGACTTATTTTTCAATATTTACTTTCTAGTATGTTATTTCCAACATTTTATTTTATGCCACAGGTACTACTCGGTAGTGTTATTTCCATGATGTGCATGAACATGTTTTGTTAAAGTTGGTGCATGTTAGGATTAACTAATCCTCCTTTGTCCAATATAGTCTATTTTGTCTATTTTCCTAACTTAGGGGTAATTATTACTATAATAGAGTGTAGGGGACACACATATAGGTTATCTTCCACTTACTGCATGTGCATGCATGAGTTTATGTGCCTCTTAGACCAATCCATACAGTATAAGATCCAAATTTGAGTGCCACCAACAACCTCCATCAGTTGGTCATGGTTGGTAAGAAGTTATGTTGAGTTAACCTCCAGTTACAATCAATAAGATCAATTTCAGTTATCCTAGCACAAATTTTTCATGCATGAAGGTAGAGTGGCGCCTTTTTCCCACCTACCTCATCAGTTAACTGATTGTAGAATGATTTAGACATCCAAAGTTAGACTAATGAGATCCAATAGTGATTTAGACACACTGAGTTAGCTAATCAGTTAGTTAGTAATAATATACTTGAATCCTATCTTTAGAATTTGAATTCTATTTATTGTATAATCATTGTATTATTGATTAATGAATGAATATTAATGTTGTGATTATCTTAGCAATTCTTGTCTGATTTATCTGAAATTTGTGGCATGAATTTCATGTTCAGTATACATTCTCTTTGATTATTCCACTACTTAATTCCCTTCCTACAACTTTAATATTGTCCTATAGATCAATGGTTCATAAATTTAACATGGTATCAGAGCCTTGTTCAGACTAGCAGAAAAACTTTTCTGACCTCCATTATGCACCATAAGCAGCTGAGTTTTTACATAATTCTTGTAAGCATAACATTGGTCCCTCTAGATTATGTCCAGAGAAGTCAATCCAGGTGTCACAGACTCTAAGAAAATGCACATGTAGAGGTGGAAAGGATTGAACTGACATATGATTGTGAATTGGTTGTTTTGCAGTGATAATTTGTAGGTACAAATTTAATATGGATTTGATATTATCAGTTCCTCTTCTTACTCTATTCACAAGATAGTCAGAGTGGAAATTGAAGATGATTTCATCTCTAAAGAGAGAAGGTCTCTATGAGGAATCTATTGGACTTGGTAACAAGTCTTATGAATATGAGAATGTCTAGGTAAATGACGATGATAGATATTTTGGAATGATTTTTTGGCCTTTTCTCCAAGTTTGCGCTACCTTATTCATTCTGTTGAATACCCAAAGGATATTTGGAAATAATTGGATAGAACCTTTGATAAGCACAATGAGGACCATTCTATAAATTTGGAGAGTACACCCAGTACCACAAGATTTCTTTCTTAAAAAGTCTCTACCTCTATTCTGTTTGATGAATTTGTTCAAGATGAAGAAGAATCAGAATCTTCAACACAATCAATTCGAATTGAGGAAAGTCCCCTTGGAGTGACTCCTTCTCCTACTGCTCCAGAAGTTTATGAGATCTATGATATCTCATCTTATCATATATTTGATCCAAGATAAGACATTTGAATATATGTTATTGAATAAAAACTCTCCTTCCATTCTACTCAAGAATTCTTCAGTGATTCCTCTATTTTAAATTGTGTGCAAAGTTTGGCAGTGATTGCTTCAGAAAATGAAGAGGAATTCGATTTTTCTCTCACTAATGTTGTTTCTAGAGTGCAGAAAAGTAATAATTTGGATGTTTTGGAATAAATATAATATTTTAGGAGTGATTCTTTCACCCTCATTGATCTAGAGCTTCCATCAAGTTCTTACATGATTGCTTGCACCAATACTCAGAGTTTCGTTGAAGAAGGAGAAAATTGTGCATCTACCATCTCAATGGAGAAATTTGAAACTTTGTTCCACACTCTTGGATCTAATATGACCTTATTTGGTTCAAATTTTAAGTTTCAATATCCTCTATCTGTTCTCATCAATTTTGTTGTAAAAAATAAAGTACCTCAAGTCTCTTTCAGGATTGTTGGTGGGGATTCGATGTTAGTTTTCTCTTGTGAGTTTGATGATATTAGATTTTGTGAATCATAGGATACTTTAGAAGATATATCATATTATGGAGCTCAAGAATTCACTCTCCATGGTCCCATGACTTCTCTACCTTCCTACTTGATCACATGCTCATCTCCTCAAAATACTAGTAAAGACAAAGACATCCTGCATTTGCCTGGACACTTACTCATAACACCCAAAGCTGATTTTACCTCATATGGTTTGATGTTCAAGGATAAAAAATATAATTTTATTTGGTTTACCTCACATGGTTAGAATTCTCTAGCAATGTTTCTCTCTCAATAGTTGATCTCAGTTGCTCCACATGCCAATCCAATTTTCATCTTGCAGTTGTCTATGTTCCTGATTCAGTTGAGAATATTTATCTTCTTCCAAAGAGGAAAATTCCTCCATACATAAAAATTTAGTTTACAGAGGATCACATGCATAGTCCTGGGATGTTGATGCACAGAAGAACTAAGATTTTGCATTTCTTCTCCATAGAGTTGCATATTGCAGCAAAATTTCCTGATTCCTGCTTATTTTGATTGGGGGAGGGCTTCCCATGAGGTTTTCCCCATTTTCCTTATTTTATTAAGAAGTATTTTATGTCATTTAGATTGGATGGGTGACTTTTTTCCTAGTTTCCAAGGCCCAAGTTGTCCAAATTTAGGATTAAGGGGGGTGTTAGGATTAATTAATCCTCCTTTGTCCAATATAGCTTATTTTGTCTATTTTCCTAACTTATGGGAGGGATTATTACTGTAGTAGAGTGTGGGGGACACACATAGAGGTTACCTGCCACTTATTGCATTTGCAAGCATGAGTTTATGTTCCTACAAGACTAATCCCTACATTATAAGATCCCACTCTTAGTTCCACTAGAAGCTTCCATCAGTTGGTCATGGTTGGTAAGAAGCTATGCTGAGTTAACCTCCAATTACAATCAATTATATCACTTTCAGTTGGCCTAGAACCATTTTTGCATCCATGAAGGGAGAGTGACACCTCTTTCCCACCTACCTCATCATTTAACTAATTGTAGACTTAGTTAGACATCTGGAGTTAGACTAGTGAGCTCCAACAGTGATTTAGACACACTGAGTTAGCTAATCAGTCAGTTAGAAATGATAGATTTGAATCCCATTTTTAGCATTCAAATTCTATTTATTTTATAATCATTGTATTGTTGATTAATGAATGAAGATTAATGTTGTGATTATTTGAGCAATTCTTGTTCGATTTATCTGAAATTTGTGGCATGAATTTCCTATTCGGTGTACATTATCTTTGATTATTCCACTACTTAATTCCCATCCTACAACTTTCATATTTTCCTATAGATCAATGGTTCATAAATTTAACAGAGCAGATGATCAGGTGCATGTTCGATGATGGATGGGCATTGTTGCACACCAGATATTTTTTAGGTTCTCATGTTCTCTATCCCTTAGAGCACATGTCCCAGTTGGACCCATATGTTGTTACATATATAGTAGCTAGCCTAGCATTGTTCATGAGAAATCCTGAGCATATTTATGAGACAGTGCTTTACTTTGAGATCAACAGATGATGGGATTCTAGTTGATGATCAATTTTATTCACTGGATCTGGATCATTCAGATGATTAGTTTCATGCGATGACCAAGTTATTTATTTTCATATCCTAGAGCAGAGATTATGACAATTCCCATTATATACAGTAGCGGTGTTTAGTTCCTTTAGGTTGTTCAGATCAGATGTAGGTATCAGAACCATGTTAATGCAAGAAATTGCTTAAATTGCTCTATACAACCTACACCACATACAAACATCCATTTCCCAACCCATTTTAACTCCACACCCATGTTTAACCTATGTTTTTCTTTCAAAAGCTCAAAAATAATAAAAAATAGCTTAAAACCACAAAAAGAGTAAAAAAAGATCACAAGGGAGCTAAAAATCTCACAAAGGGGATAAAGCACCAAAAAACGGCCTAAAAACCCCAAAAGGAGCTAAAAAACAAGAGAAAGGTTCTTAAAACCCTAGGTAGGGCCCAAAACCCTAACGAGGGGCTAAAAACCCTAAATGAGAGAAAAAACTATAAATAGAGGGGTGGAGGTCCCCATCACACATGATTTGTTTTTCCTCCATTGTTATTATACTCACATGAGTCCTTGAGACACCCTCACTCTCAATCTACTCATCCCATCCACTCCATTTTCCCCATTTGCTCCCCTTTTTGTTTTGAGTCAACCTCCACACTACCCAAGCCTGTGGAGAGGTAGTGTTGTTTCTGATTTTGGGCATGGTGGACCCCTTTTCAAATAGATATGAGGTATAACAGTCTCACCATTTTTGTTTATTTGTTAGTTTGTAGATGTTTATTTATTTTTGATTCTAACCATTTTGTTGTAGCTCGTTTTTCCATAGCAGACTCTATCCTTTCGTCCCTTTGACAGAAGGAAGGTGCATTAGCACGTGGCTGTTAAATTTTCATATGCTTAGCTAAGACATCAGTATATCATTTCATTTTTCATAATAAAATCATATAAAAAACAGGATCACTGAAAGAAACAGAATCACAAGAACAACACAGATTTATCCTGGGAAAACCCTAAAGGGAAAAACCTAGCAAAAGCTTCCTCAATATAGATTCCCCAAAAAGGAAAAAGGTAAAACCAACAAGGAGATCAAAAACCTGATTCTCCTCCTTCTCCAGCAACTTCTCTCCTCCACATGTGCACTATTCCAAGTGAGTGTGTATGTGTCAAATGAGGAGCACTACACCTCTATTTATATTCATCTATTCACTTAAGTTAACTCATTTGACATGTAGGCTCGAGTTACACGTGTAGGCTCAAGTAACCACACTGGGGTGCTGATGACCCACCTTTACAATTAGAGGGGACTACCTCATGACTCTTATTAGTTCTTTCGATTAGGAGCATTGGGGTACAATGTAATACAAGTGGTTCTCCCAGTAGGACCATCGAGGACCACAAAAGATACATATAGAATATTCTTCGAAGTTACAATATTTCAACACTCCCCCTTAACGAGAAGGGTATTCTACAGCAACATCAACAACAACAAGAGTAGAGATAGGGGACATCATCAACATCAGCAGGGTAACACATCTATAAATCATTGGAAGCTTTTCAACATCATGTATTCTTCATCTTCAATCTTCAATCTTCATCATCAGCAACATCTTCAGCATTTTGATCTTTCAATTAGCAGCGACATTTTCAGCACTTGGATCTTTCAACAGCTTCAGCACTTTGACTGTTCGACCAGCAACAATATCTTCAGCATTTTGACCTTTCGCTCAGCAACATCTTCGGCACTTTTACTATTCGACCAGCAACAACATCTTTAGCATTTTGACCCTTTCGATCAGCAACATATTCAGCACTTTGACTGTTCGATCAGCAACATCATCATCATCATATTCTGATCTGTCGATCAGTACGGCATCATCATCATCAGTAACAACCTGCAATCCACAACTCAAAGACAAAAAGTATTTGGATCATTTTTGGACTTAAAGTCCAGGGATGATGCAATCCTACCACATTCTCGACGACCGAAGTCACTAGATACAATTACGGGATAATCACTCCCTATCACTTTAGGACTTGAGTCCAAGGACGATGCAAATCCTACCACATTCTCGACGAACGAAGTCACCGGATACAATTACGGGATAATCACTCCCTATCACTTTAGGACTTGAGTCTAAGGACGATGCAATCCTACCACATTCTCAACGACCAAAGTCACCAGATACAATTACGGGATAACCACTCCCTATCACTTTAGGACTTGAGTCCAAGGATGATGCAATCCTACCACATTCTCGACAACCGAAGTCACCGGATACAATTACGGGATAATCACTCCCTATCACTTTAGGACTTACGTCCAAGGATGATGCAATCCTGCCACATTCTCGAAAACTGAAGTCTCCGGATCACTTTAGGACAAATGTCCAGGGATGATACAATCCTGCTTCATTCTCGAAGATCGAGGTCTCCGGATCACTTTAGGGCAAGTGCCCAGGGATGATACAATCCCACTGCAACAACATCACTACTCCCCCTTTCGGGGAAGATCCTTTTGAACCACACCAAGCTTGTCTCGAAAGTGTTCGAACTTCACTCAAGACAGAGGCTTTGTCAATACATGAGCAACTTGTTCATCATTACTCACGTACTGGAGCTTTATAGCTCCCTTCTGCATCATATCTCGAATGTAGAAATATTTGATTTCTATGTGCTTTGATCTGTCATGAAACACAGGGTTCTCTGTCATCTTTATGCAACTTTGGTTATCACATAGAATCATGGTAGTGTCCAGCTCTAGGTTGAATAATCCTGACAGTAGCTTCCGAAGCCATATGGCTTCACAACTAGCAGAGCAAGCTGCTATATATTCTGCTTCGGCTGTACTCAGTGCAAAACTGGATTGATTTCTGCTAAACCATGAGATCATAGCAGATCCCAAACTGTAACATCCACCTAATGTGCTTTTTCTATCTGAGATACTTCCAGCCCAATCTACATCTGTATAGCCATACAATCTATACTCATGACTATTATCATAATATAGACCAAAGTCTATAGTTCCTTTCAAATATCTCATCACATGTTTTGTAGCTACCAAGTGAACCCGTCTAGGTTGAACTAGATATTGACTTAAGGTGTTCACAGCAAAACAAATGTCTGGCCTAGTATTTGTCAAATACATCAATGACCCAATGATCTGTCTGTAAAGGGTCACATCCACTAACTCTGATGAGTCATCTGTTAACAACTTCAGGTTGGAATCCATGGGAGTGGACAAGGCTTTGCATTCCAACATGTTGAATCTTTTCAATATCTCTACTGCATACTTTCCTTGATTGAGAAAGATTCCTTCTGAACTTTGCCATACTTCTAGACCTAGGAAATAGTGCATTAACCGAAGGTCTTTCATCTCAAATTATTCTGCTAGTCTCTTCTTGTTTTTTATAATTTGTTTCTCATTTCCTGTCAAGAATAAATCATCCACATATAGTAGTAGGATGACAGGTTCATCTTCTATAACCTTGAGATAAAGGTTAGGATCAGCCTTACTCTTGGTAAAGCCCATGCTTGCTAGGAAACTATCTATCCTCTCATACCAAGCTCTAGGAGCTTTTTTAAGACCATACAAGGCCTTCTTCAACTTGCACACATGAGTACGTCTGTCTTCAACTTCAAATCCTTGAGGTTGTTCTATGTAAACTTCTTCTTCGATAACACCATTCAGAAAAGCGGTTTTTACATCCATCTGGTGTAAGTCCCACTTCATTATGGATGCAAGGGCCATGATAGTTCTAATCGAAGTATATCATGCTACAGGAGCAAATGTCTCTTCATAATCGATTCCCTCTTTCTGAGAGAAACCTCTGGCCACAAATCTTGCTTTATACTTCTCGATACTTCCGTCAGCTGCATGCTTGATTTTGAATATCCATTTGGAGGATACTATACTTTTTCCTTCTGGTTTGAGAACTATATCCCATACATCATTCTTCATTATTGACTGGTATTCTTCAGTCATTGCTTCTACCCATTCTTTCTTCTGTACTGCTTCTTCATAGTTTGTAGGTTCTTGTTCTACCAGATTACACATCAAGGCTATATAGTTGGAAAAATTATTAGGTTTCTTTCTTTCCCTTGTAGAGCCTTCAGGAGCTCCATATCTTTCTGCCTCTCGTAAAATTTCTCTTGTCCAAGCAGGCTTTCTTTTTCTTGAAATCTCCATCATGGGAGGTTCTTGTGGTTCTGCCATGTCATGTTATTCAGGAGCCTCATCTTCAGGGAGACATGTAGTTTCTTTATTTCTGGGTGGTGTTTCTTCTTCATACACTTCTTCAAGTTGGCACTTCCTGGATCTCTTGAGAGCTGTCTCTTCATCAAATGTCACATCTCGACTAATTTCTATGTGGTGGAATCCAAGAACGTAGATTCTATATGCTTTGGATACTTCACAATATCCAACAAATATCCCCTTCTTTCCGGCAGGGTCTAATTTGGTTCTTTTCTCTTTTGGTATATGGATATATACTAGACAACCAAATATCTTGAGATGACTTACCTCAAGCTTCTTTCCTGTGAATATCTCTTCTGGAGTTTTGAACCCAAGAGCACTGTGTGATATTCTATTTTGTACATATACAACAGTTCTTGCCGCTTCTGCCCATAGGTGCATTGGAAGATCTTGATCATATATCATTGTCTTCACTGCCTCCATGATGGTTCTGTTCTTTCTTTCTGCTACCCCATTCTGTTGAGGATTGTAAGGAGTAGTTAGCTCTCTTTTTATCCCTGCATCTTTGCAAAAAGTATCAAACTCTTTTGAGGTGTATTCTCCTCCATTGTCTGATCGAAGAATCTTAATTTTCTTGTCAGAAAGATTCTCTATCAAGGATTTGAACTCCTTGAATTTCTCAAACACTTCACTCTTTGCCTTCAAGAAGTATATCCAAGTATTTCTTGAAAAATCATCAATAAATGTGATATAGTATTCAAAGCCACTTAGGGATGTGTAAGACATTCGACCACATACATATGAATGAATCAATTCCAACGTACCTTTTGATTTTGTTTCACTCTTCGAGAATGGATTCTTGATGTTCTTTCCCTTCACACATCCTTTGCAAATGCCTTCATGATGGATCTTCATGTCTGGTAATCCCGTCACTACCTTGTTCACAAGAGGTAGAGCCTTGTAATGGATGTGGGAAAGCTTTCTATGCCATAGTTCACTAGGGTCAGTGGACTCATGCACAAAGGCTATTTCTGAGTGCCCCTTGAGTTTATACAAGCCCCCTTCTTCTTCAGCAATGATGACTGCATCTTCAATATTCTTTCCTTTGGGCCACATAAGTACTTGACCATCTATGAAAGCAACTCTAAATCCTTTCTTATCTAAAGATGAGATAGAAAGTAAATTTTTCTTTAAACCAAGTACATATAATACATCTTTCATTTTTAAGGGATTACCTGATTCAAGTTTGTAGCTTGCTTCACCAACTCCTTTTATCGGATATTGATAGTCATCTCTTAGGGATACTTTCTGAGGAGAGCTCTTTTCTTCAAGTTTAGACAGAGTTTTCTTTTGTCCCGTCATGTGCTTTGAAGCACCACTATCTATAAGCCAAGTGTCTTCTCTAGGAGTCACCGACCCAGAGAGAGCAGAAAACAATACATATTCTTCCGTATCTTCTTCTCTTGCTTGCTTTCTCGAAGGTTCTTCATCTTCTTCTTCTTCATCCTCATCTTCAGCTAGATCGTGAGCATGATATATTTTGTTGTTGTTGATCCTCTGTTGATATTCTTGCTTCTTTATAGGACAGTTTCTAGCAATGTGTCCTATCTTGTCACAGTGGAAGCATTGAAAACCAGAGTAGTCCTTACTTGATAGAATTTCTTTCGATCTTTGGAATCTTCTGGGGGGATGATGCTCTTTGTGATTTCCTTTCTTGAAGATGGGTTGATTCCTTATTCTTTTTCTGGTATGAGTGGCTAGGGATTAATCATCCTCTTTTAGTAATGCTTCTCTATTGGCCACTCTAGTCTCCTCTTGAATGCAATCTTCCCATACTACATCGAACCGCATGCTTTCCTTCCTAGCACACATCATTTGGATGAATGATTCCCATGGTCTAGTGAGACCATTGAGAGTAGTCATAACCAATTCATCTTCATCAAGCTTATCTCCAATAGCTTCTAGTTGCTCTTTGATCTAGGAGACCCTTGAAAAGTAGTCTTGGATGGATTCTCCATGACTCATCTTGGTGCTATTTAGTTGAGCTCTTAGATTCATCTTTCTGTTGATGTTTCTTCCCTCAAACATTCTGGAAAGGGCATCATACATTTCTTTTGGAGTCTTCTTGGATGACACTTGAGGAATCAAGTGATCCTTAATGGAGTCAGCAATAATTATTTGTGCCCTAATCATATCCTTTCTGTGCTTCTCCTTGGCTTCAGCTTCTTCAGGTTCTGACACTTCCTCTTTCACATACTTATCAAGATCATTCTCTTGGAGAATGGGACCAATCCTGTATTTCCATGCTCGAAAATTCTCTATGCCTTCTAGCCTGTCTTCAAGCTTGGTGCTTGAAGTCATCTTGTTAGACAAAATAAAAAATTGAAATTTTTTTGAAATGATAAACTGACCTTACCAGGAGATGTGCTTGAATGAGGTGAGATGGCTGATGTACTTGGATTCTAGAAGTCTCAATTCTTCAACTTTCAAATCAGATGATTCAGCTTCTGCAAAAATTCCTGTCACTGTTTCTGTGATATCTCCTCACTTTCTACTCCTCTGTGTCTGAAATTTCGCACTAAGGTGACCTTGTATGTGCCTGATTCAACAACATAGGTTTCATGAGAATTGGATTCACCAATTTGGATTTATGATTCTTTTCCCACGGTGACCTATTACAGGATTGTTCCAAACAATGAAGTTGTAAGGACTTCCACGTGTCACTGTTTCATCTTCAGGTTATGAAATTTGGATCAAAGAAATTAAAGGCCGTTCTCTTTCTGGAACATCTTCAGGAATTTAATTTGGACCTCTGTAGCCCATGCTATAGCAAATTTCCCCAGGTGTCCTATTTAGGGATGAATTCTGGAGGAGGCTGGAACCCTAACTTGGAGGGATCATATCTTCCAGAATATTGCGATTCTGAGGCTGAAATTTTGACACAATGTACTGCAGGATTGTATATTCGGCCATTGAAATTTCTAGCTCCTTATCCTTCGCAAAAATATAGATATAGCGAATGTACCAAAACTTAGCAGTTTTAGTATTTAGGGTTTTTTTCTAGCTCGGGGTCAAACTAGGGTTTGACTTTCCCGGAGATTCACCCAACCAAAAATATTGATCCAGGTCTCTAACATTCGATTTTGATGAGGGGAGAAATCCTATTCCAGGCTCACAAGAAAAATCCTCTTCAGTAAGAATCCCTAATTTCCCGCACCGAAAACTGAAAATGTCAGAATAGAATTCTGTTTCGATAGAACGATGCACCCTTCAACGGAGAGTCATCCTAGCCTTATTTTGCTGATTGATTGTGGAGAGAGAACCAAAAAATAATAATCCCTAGCTTCTGTAGCTTTTGAAAGCTTCCCTATTCAGGTTAGCTCTGATACCATGTTAACTTTTCATATGCTTAGCTAAGACATCAGTATGTCATTTCATTTTTCATAATAAAAGTATATAAAAAATAGGATCACTGAAAGAAACAGAATCACAAGAACAACATAGATTTATCCTGGGAAAACCCTAAAGGGAAAAACCGAGCAAAAGCTTCCTCAATATAGATTCCCCAAAAAGGAAAAAGGTAAAACCAACAAGGAGATCAAAAACCTGATTCTCCTCCTTCTCCAGCAACTTCTCTCCTCCACAAGTGCGCTATTCCAAGTGAGTGTGTATGTGTCAAATGAGGAGCACTACACCTCTATTTATATTCATATGTTCACTTAAGTTAACTCATTTGACATGTAGACTCGAGTTACACATGTAGGCTCAAGTAACCACACTGGGGTGCTGATGACCCACCTTTACAATTAGAGGGGACTACCTCATGACTCTTATTAGTTCTTCTGATTAGGAGCATAGGGGTACAAGGTAATACAAGTGGTTCTCCCGGTAGGACCATCGAGGACCACAAAAGATACATATAGAATATTCTTTGAAGTTACAATATTTCAACAGTGGCCAGGGTTTTTACCCAGCCATAGTTTGGCAACTCCACTTGGGAGATCCCTTACGATCCATATTTTTTTATAAGTTTTTACAAGTTTTCTTTTATTTTCACTCCTGGTCGAGCCATCACGAGGCAAATCCAATCTTGTTCAGCCGCAGTACTAGCTACTGTCAGTCATTCCCGACTCCGCTTTTTAATTTTCCCTTTTTCTGAGTCGAGTCACCGATTTTAGGTTGAAAGGAGCGACCTGGTCACCTATTCATCCCAGAAAGGGGCGACCCAGTCGCTCATTCAGGCCCAAAAGGAGCGACCTTCCTTCCAAGGAATTTTTGCTGCCTTTTTTTGTCCCAGAGGAGACCCAGTCTCTATTTTAGCCCTAAAAAGAGACACCCAGTCCCTAGTCTAGCCCCAAAAGGAGCGACCTTCCTCTCAGTTCCCTGTTACTACTGTTTGGACTGTTTGTGCAACTCAATCGTTGTTGTCCAGTAAACAGAAGTGACTTGTCTATTTTTCAATTGCTTTTACATTCGCTTGCATGTATGGTTGACTATTTTAAAATGTGAATCTGCTTACTGGTTGGTTATTTTCTGCAATATTGTTTTAGTATTTCAGTGTTAAAACACATTGGAAATTAACCATGTTGTTCAGCCCTTCCTCCTCTATTCAGTCATCACCCTCTGGGGTGTTTTGAGATAAGACAGAGGGTTGAGAAAGCTTAGTAATAGGCACCAGTCTTTGTCATTTTTCTTTTCCACTACAAACAAGTGTCTTGAAATCTAGAGGGGGTGGAAACCATTGGGGGTTTCACGACGTTCCCGTCCTCCCCATTGAGCAACCTTGCATTTGAGGAGTGACCTGTGGATCTATGGGTGGGATTATTCCCACTTTGATGAGAGACCAACACTCCTTATTGGACTTGAGGGATACAAAAACAGGGTAGTCACACTACCGATTCTCATTTTATAGTTCATATTGCACTTTGGCTCTGTTTTATTTTACTGGTTCACATGTTACAGGTTGTATTTCCCATAGCTTGATCTGTGCAAAAAATCCAACATTATTTGCTCACCACATAATTGCAAAATAATAATAAAAATAATAACAAGCTCATACACAAAGTGCACACATTCACACCATATAATTCAACTAAACTCGGTTCATGACCCTGAGAAAACCTTAAAAGCAACCAATTTACTTAAATCAAAATCTTGCAGTTTGATGACATAAGCCTCAACCGCCTTAACCGTGGGAAGTGCTTGGGCTATTCCCTAAAACTAATTATAAGAAGTACCACAGGAATGCCGAAGTAGCTGGCCAATGAGAGGAATGTCCAAGCGAAATGGGCAACGACCCCTTCTGATTGACTAGAAACCCCTTTGTGAGGAATAATCCAAGCGTTGTCTTATAGTAGTCTTGGTGGTTGAGTGACCACTTGTGAGACAATAGGAAGCCATTAAATTGGGGTCAACTTTCATTACCGGTTATCACTAGCAAGACACCATTGATCCAACACACTCTTCCTCATGCCTAAGAGGCAATCCACCTCAGTTTGGGTCTTTAGACCACCACCGTCGAGTCCCTCCTAGACAACCCTCTTCACCATCAGAAGGCCAAACAGCCTCTGATTCTTACTCAGATTCCTATCAATCTGAGCCAAAATTGCTCACTGCACCGTGTATCCCCATGGTTGGCATAAATCCTGATCCCTTCTCTGGAGGGGTGGTTGGTGGTAGACCCATGTCCATGCCTCACATCACCACCAACATCCCAGGCAGTGGTCTTAGTACCACTGTGCATACTATTTTTAATATGCTACCCATTAGTGGCGGCCCCAAACCAACCCCTGCAATTCCCATAGTGCCACCTTTCATACCTCAAGGTAGTGGCCCTTCCATGACTATCTCGACTATCCTTGTTGTTGGAATTCAACTTCAGGTGCCCCTATTCATGCATGAACATCACGCTCCTGCAACCTTAGGTGCCATCTCCGATCCCTCCCTCACCAACCTTAGGTTTAACCTCCCATTCATGGCTCACCTCAACTTTCCTGATTTGTCCAGGTTAACCAATGACCCAATTAGCCATCAACCCCATTGGCCTCCTATGCCAACCAAACTCCCGTCAGACATTCCTAAGTTTGAAGGGAAGGCAGGTGAGTGCCCCCAAAACCACATCATGTCGTTTCACCTATGGTGATCTTCAGACAACATTGTGGACGATTTGAACAAGCTTAGACTGTTCTAGCGCACAATCACCAGTGCCACATACAAATGGTATATTGAGATACCTCAAGCCTCTTACCCAAAATTCAATTCCTTAGCCTTCATGTTCCTGCAATATTTCCAAATCCTCGTCAGATACAACGTGGGAGTTGAGATCTTGATATATTTCCACCAAATCACTATGACTCACATAACAGACCACATCCACAAGTGCCAGAGATGCTATATTCTATGCAAGATTTAGCTTGATGACAGGATATTCCTGGATTGGTTCTTAAAAACCTTGCTACTACCTATAGCCAAGGACATCGCATCTGAACGTCCCCAATCTAAGGAAGAGGCCACCTTGAAGGCCCAAAAATTTGACTTGATTTATGATCAGTATGGATACCCTTACACCATCATTCTAGACTCTCCTTATGTCGAGACCTCTCACCCTAATGCACCAGGGGAATCTGATGCTGGGGATGGCATCATAAGTTTTGTCTCCCAACATCCACAGTACTATGCAACACCTCATAGGATGCCACCGCACCTAATAAACACCCCTAGTGTTGCACAACCAAACCAATTTCCCAACTACTCAAGGATGATGGTTCAGTCTAGAGCCAAAACCTCCTATGCCCAGCCTACACCACAACAACACGCCCATGCACCAACTTGGTCAGCACAACCATATTCAGGACCAACAACCGGATTTGTATCCCCTCCAGCTCATTTGGTCTTCTATGGACCACCTATGCAAGCCACTTCGACCCCCAACCCAAGTCATCTGACACCCATGGGACATGTATTTGCTCAGCAGAATCATCCCAACCAACCCACCCTCAATAACCAACAAGGGCAGGGTAAGAAAAAACAATCTAGGAATCAGGGTGACAACCAACCGCAAGGAGGCGACCAACAATCGAACCCTCCCAACAACATCGATGCTAACCCGTTGGCTCACAACCCTCAACATCCTAACCCACCTGGCCAAAATTCTCTATTATAGACCAACCATCCATGCAAACTATGCAACTTCTATGACCACTACACTCATGAATGCCCTCACATAGAACACACCAAGCAGGTTCTCCATAATGAAGCTCAACGTGGTACCAATGTAGCAGCTCAAGAGCAACCCAATCCAGCACCACCAGTCCCTCCACCCATGGTGCTCCAAAACCTATTACCACTCCAAGGATTGGTAGAAATCGCACCTATGCCCCCACCTACTCCCGCAGCTCCCACTACACCCCCACCTACAGAGACATGTGTTCATCACCTGCTGGCCATGACAACTGAAGAGGTCAACTTGCAGACTAGGAGAAATCAGTATGGATCCACTGCTGAGATCACTAACCCATCAGCGGCATCCACATCCAACACAACCAACATACCCCTTCACCTACCCCCACTCCCACCTGACGGGGCGACCTGAGGACCACGATTAATCCCCATGCGACAGATCGCCAACAACACCACAGATAGAGATGCGAAGAACTATAAAATTGTTGACGACTTGGCCCAGTCACCTATGGCCATGTACACTCTAGAAGTGCTGAAAACATGCCCGCAACAATGGAAATCATTATTTTCAACATTCGGTGTCGTAGATCCCTCTGAATCCAGATTGATCACATTCAATTTGGATAAAGGAGAGACCATAATTCCATCAACCATTGCCTTCTAGATTTCGGTATCAATTCATAATTTGGTCATGCATCGATGTATTGTTGACGAAGGGGCATCCACTTGTGTCACGTCAATGTTAGTTTGATAGAAACATGGGTCCCCTACCCTCCAACCGTCTACCACTACACTGTGTGCCTATGATGGCCATCCCACCAAAGCCCAAGGAATTCTTCTGCATGTCCCCATATCACTACCTGGTAAGACAGTGATGATTGACATAGAGTTTTTCAATGCTCACCTGGATTATAACCTTCTCCTTGGATGGAGTTACATGTATGCTATGAGAGCCATGGAATCCACTTTTTTTTCCTTATGATGTTCTCTCATGACGGGAATACTGTGACGGTGGAACAACTAACTTACCACGATGCGCAGGGGCCGACCGCACCAGCCAATGTAATCCATACTATTGATACTCCCTTCGATAGTGCAACCACCCCTTTATTGTTGGATGTAGGCCTCAGCTTGTTCGTAGACACCTCCATGATGGTGTCTTTCCCTTTTTTATCTCATCCACCAGCATCAAGCGACACCGTATATTTTTGCATGCTCTCATCCAGCACCATCGCACCCAAACCCCAACCGCAACCCCAACCGCAGTCGTAACCCCATCCACAACAGCAGCCTCAAATGCAGTCACCAAGGAATTAATGGGACTCTCTCCCTATCCATATGATTCCCTTCCTTTTCACCCCATCTGACATCGTGAGTAATCCAGTGATGGCTACTTTGAACTTACCCAATTTTACGTTGGGGATTCTCATGTGGTACCTCGAACCACCTACTCAACCTCCAATGCCCCAAGTTTTGTTGAATCCCATTCAACCCATTGTGGTCGAGATACACCCCCCTCCTAGCCCACAAAAACCACCTTCTGCACTTGCACCATCCCCGCTTCATCCAAAGAGGGCTAGGGGAAAGAACGCTAAAGTGACAGCCAAACCTCGACAGTCTCCTCCATGCACCATGTGCGATGTACAGGATCATGCAACCCAGAATTTTCTTGAGATTCCCATCCTTCACACACACTTATATTCCATGGATACAATGTAAAATATTTTAATAGTAGTCCTATCGAATCTACCAACCATCGAAAACAAGTCTTTGAGGACAAGCCATGCATGCGCCCTTTGCGGATTGTATGGACATTATTCTCACCACTACCAATACTTGGTCGAGTTCCAAGCTTCCCTGAGTAATCTTCAGAAACATTCCCTTGAATATGAAATCACTGTTATTGAGGAAATCCACCCTCTGATTTCTTCCTGAAACACCACAACCATTTACATGGTTTCTAGCTCCACTGACCCTCTTGTCTCTGCAACCATTGATGATTCCTCGGATCTATCCAATAATTGCTTCTACAATGATTAGGAGATACTCAAATCCTTGACCACTCTTGAATACCTATGGGACGATATGCACCACCACTCGCTCTTCATCACCGAAGAACTTCTGTCATCGTCGGACCAGTTTTCAGTCGAAACTAAGGATTTCATCCATGGTAAAGTTGATTGGTTCAAAAATCTTATCCCAGCTCCCGATGCCTTTAAAGAAGGAAACATGGCCAATATCTTGCATACCATCAAGGTTAACATCTCAACCAAACCTGATATCATTGAAGATATCATGCTAGGGGCATCTTGCTACGCTGAAGAAGTCGCTTCCTACAAAGCTCTTTTTCAAGAATTCTGGGACATCTTTTGTTGTTCAGGAATAAGCACCCTTATAACCTAGGGTTTGGGGTTACCAACTTACTTCTAAAAATTGTAGACAATTATCTTTATTTAACTGCAGAAAGGAAATAGGAAGAAATATTGGACTCACCTGATTACCGATGGTCGATCCAAGCTTTATCTTCTTCCGCTCTGCTTCTCTCCAAAGCTTTCAGGGATGCACCTCCTTCACCTGCAAAGAGAAAATTCTCCAAGTACAATCTTATGCATGTATATATAACAAGTTATTTAAACAACATATATAGTGCTTAATCAAATATATTCATCAAACCCTAATACACGAAAGAGACTCAACACAAAATTGGAAGAAGATTTCTCTTTAATAACAATTAGTGAATGAGATAAGTGTACAACCCAACACCTGAGACAAGGACTCCTCTGCAACCAAAGGACTTTGAGTTCTGCTACTCCAATACTTCTGAAGATATACCACCAGCATAACTTTGCTATCCAAAATTCATTCCATTAATGCCCTCCCCAAGGCCTCTATTTATAATTTGGGAAATAGAGCAGTTTCAAAGGTTGAGGAGGTTGAGACAATTGAGATGGTTAATGATTAGGGATCAACTAATATCCATTAATCATGATTTATATTTTTTAATGTCCAATGGAGGTGTACATAACTATTACTATAAGCAACCCGCGTATGACACACGAGTCTCTTAAAGGAAACCCATGTACAGATCTGTACGCAGCTTGCAATGGAGATAGTCACGTACAGTACACAAGTTGTGAACAAGGATAGTCATGTTTGTATGCGAGTTTCAATGGAGATAGTTGCATACGCCAATCCATACTTAGAAAAATAAAATGGAAAGCTGGTTGAAGGATAAATGCATCTCATGTCATGCCCATCTGTAGTGTTTTGGCAAACTTCAATCCTAAAATGTCCTTTTGTGTACCAACATAATGAATTGTTGACACTCGGATGGAGAAGTGCCATTTGGGTTGATAACATCTTTGCTTGGTCCTATACTAATATGTCGGGATTGGATCTGTCAATCGTTGAGCACCGCATCGACACATGGCCTGATGTGGCACTCATTCACCAAAATCAATGGCCTATCCATCCTTCCAAAGCTACTGCAGCCAAAGCAGAAATCGAGAGACTGTGCACAACCAGTTTCATCTACCCCATCGCATACACCACTTAGGTTTCCAACCTGGTTCTTGCGAAAAAAAAATAGGGCACCATCTGCTTCTGCACAAACTTTCATGATTTGATTTTGGCTTGTCCCAAAGACAACTTCCCAACCTCGTTCATTGACCAGATCATTGATGCGTGCATCGGACATGAGGTCTTTTCCTTCAAGGACAATTTTTCCTGATACAATCAAAGTTAGATCTGAAAGGAAGATCGTTACAAGACCGCGTTTACGACCCCTTGGGGCACATTTTCCTACCGAGCGATTCCCTTTGGACTGAAAAACAATGGAGCCACTTTTTCAGCACGCTATGACATATTGCTTCCATGACCTCTCCCACATCATATTGGTTTATCTATACCACCTTACCGCTCGGTCACGAAGGCGAGCACAACACTTAGATTACTTGCAACAGGTCTTCCTACGACGTCGTATGTACAAAATCTGCTTGAACCCACTAAAGTTTGTTTTTTTTGTCCCAGCAGGCCATCTGCTTGGGTTCATTGTGTTCCAGAAAGGAATGATAATTGACCCTCTCAAATTTCAAGCTATTATTGACCTCCGCTCACCATGAACTCTACGCTGATTGTAGAGTATTCAAGGAAAGGAAAATTTCCTTCGCCTCTTCATACCAGAATATGCAATGAAAGCCCACAGTTTCCTGTGCTTGCTCCGGACCAACATACCATTTTCTTGGGACCATCAGGCGCAAGATGCATTTGACGCACTAAAGCAAGATTTGGCTTCTGCACCATTACTTTCTGCACCTGACTTCACCCTCTATGCGTTGGCCTCCAAAAATTCCATTGCTGTAGTTTTGGTCTAGGAAGACGATGCTCATCAAGAGCATGTGATTTACTAATTTAGGCAAAAGATGGCCGGTCTCCCCTTGCGATATTCACCTGAAGAGAAGATGTCCCTCACCATCGTTTTCTCGGTCCAAAAATTTCTCCATTACATTATTGCAAACCATACTCTAGTAGTGGTTGATTCCAATCCTATGTGGTACCTCTTGAGCCTCCATCTCCTACAAGGTCGCACGACCGAGTGGGTAGTCATTCTCTAGGAGTTGGACTTAGAGTTCATTACCCTAAAAATAACTAAGGTGTTGGAACTAGTTTCACTAATGATAGACCTGCCACTATTTTCCGCACCACCACCACTTATGGTCAACCTTCCTAACGAATTCTTATTCGTCATCTCCATGGAAGATCCTTGGTATGGGGGAATTCTCCTATACTTGTGCACCCAAAATTTTGAGCCTCACTTATGCCATGAAGACAGATGCCACGTTTGACACCAAGCCACTCACCATCTCCTTCTTGGAGATGTTCTATACTGTTAGAGCATAGACACCAATTACATCATTTCCTCACCCATGATGAGGATGAACATGTCCTCAATGACTATCATAGTGGAGCCTGCGGTGGCCACCTGTCTGGTTTGGCGACTACTCAAAATATTCTACGTGCTGGCCATTTTTGGCCTTCCATTTTTCTCTGATTCCATTGAGGTAGTCAAACACTATCACAACTGTCGACTCTTTGCCCCAAAAGCAAGGACTCCCCCCACACCACTACACCCCGTGGTCATAGTTGGTCCCTTCTGCAAGTGGGTGATCAACTTCATGACAATCAATCGTACCTCAGTCAGTGGCCATAAATACATTATTGTGGATGTTTACTACTTCACCAAGTGGGTCGATGCCATGCCCACATTCGATTGCAAAGATGAAACGACAGTGCGATTTTTCTTCGACCACGTCATTTTGTGATTCGGTGTTCCCCAACAGATAGTCTCCGACCACAGAAAACATTTTGAAGATGCTATTTGGGAAGATATTTCAACCATGTTGAAGTTTGAGCACCAGTTCTCATCCTCCTCCTACCCCGAGGGAAATTCTGATTTTGAAGCAGTCAATAAAATCATTAAGACCATGCTTTAGTGGATGGTTGGAAACCACAAAACCAACTAGCACCACATGTTATTTTCTTCCCTTTGGGCCTACCACACAATCATGAAGAGTGCCATTGGATTCACTCCTTTCCATTTGGTACACGGAGTTGAATCGATACTCCCCATAGAGTGCCAAATCCCGTCACTCCGCCTTGCCATGGAACTCCTTTCCAATGCTCCACCTCTATAAGAACACCTCCTCATGCTTCTATCCAAGCCATCGAAGAGGCCAAAACTCAGTCAAAGTCACATTTTGACTCCCATGTCCACCCTCACACCTTTAGCGAAGGAAACATGGTCCTTGTTTATGAGCAAGCCAACAATAAGTTAGGAAAATGGAAGTTCAAATCAATGTGGTAGGAGCCATATGTCATTCACCACTACCTCAATAAGGGGGAATCCATTCTTGTTGACTCTGATGGACAACCCTTGAAGAACCCTCGCAATGGGCTCTACCTCAAGATATTTTACGCCTAACATCACCATAATGAGTCACTTGTAGCATAGTTTTCTCCTTTTTGTTTTGCACGGTTCTTGAAGTGAGTCTTACACTTTCCTTCCTTGATTTATCTAGATGGATCCTACCTTATGTCACTATACTAGATTTGCTGACAGAACAAGCAGATGATCCCCAAATCTCTCCTCGGCTGCATGGGTTCTCTATTCCCTATCACATCAGTTGATCCACATCAACGGAATGTGTGTGGTCATCGCAACCAACAACCAGGCTGAGTATGATGGTGTCACTGGCCTCTTGGCCACCGCCCTCCAGTTTGATATTCGTCACCTCGATTTCTTCTTGGACTCCCAGCTGCTTGTCTCCCAGTTGAATAATCACTACCAGGTACGCGATGCCTGCCTTTTTAGAAAATTCTTGTGCACTAAACATATGGTTAGAGCATTTGAATCCATTACATTCACACATGTTCCCAAAAACCTCAATAGTGTAGTAGATCAAATGGCTAACGATATTCTAGAATGGAATATTCATCATCGCATATAGGAAGCATATAAAAAATTGCATCATGCATCAAACATATAATCATGCATACATATGTAACATACATCATCTAGGATTTTTTTTCATTATAAAAAGACTCACATATAAAAACCATAAAAGTGCATCCACATGCATCAAAATTATATACATAAATATCGTATGTTATAATATGTCCAGTACAAAATGAGAAGATACACAAGCTTTCTCAGCTAAATATACATAGCGGTACAAAAATCCTAAGTGCACCAATGCACTAGGGGAAACTCCACTAGCTTCTAATCCTGCTCCTTTGACTCTGTCTCCTCCTCAGAATCCTCCTCCTCCTCCTCCTCGGAGGAGGAGGAGGAGGAGGAATCATCATCATCCATGGGCACATCTCCCTACACTGCCGCTCACACGTACTCGGTAGCAACGAAAATCCTCCTCATCAGAGGAATCCACTCACAGGGATCATGGTAGTAGGTGGAAACAAGATCTCCATCTAGATGCTGCCAACCATCATCTGTTACTCCCTCCAGTAGGTGTTCCACGTGCTGCTGAATCTCATTAATAGTCTTTCGCTCCTTGTTGCATCCTAGTGCAGGTGGATCCATCCCTGACACTACACCCATCCAATTTTGGTAACCTATTGGAAAGCAAGGCCCAATATATGCACATGCACACAATGATATCATCAGTCCCTGTATATCAACTAGCTACCAATAAGCTAAAAGTACTCTATATATGAATGTAAACACATAAAACATCATGTATACGTACCATCTGGTCCCAAGGCCAATCCTGGAGGTCGACGCATCTCTGAGTCCCCCTCGTAATCCATCTCAGCATATGGGTAGTCCTCAACGACTACCAGGATTTGTCTCCACTCATCTAGGATCTCTTGAGTGAATAATTGTCCCACTATGTCACCTCCCTCATGCACCATCATCTTGCACCACCTGCGCATCCGAGGCTCTCGAGGCCCACCATATCGCACTGTTATGTGCAGTCGAAGGGTTGGAACTCTCTCAAAGAAGAAAGAGCACAGGAATTGTCAAAACCCCAAATTTTCACAAAAATTTAAAATTTTGAGATAACATAAAATGCTGAATATAAGGTTTACTAACAGCTAAAGGTTAGCGAAAAAATAAACAGACCAACAATTAGTATTACACATTTTTAAATTACGTTAACTAAAACAGTTTCCTTTTCGTAACATGAAAATATTTACTTGCATAATGTTTTCTTTCGGTTACTGATGAGTCTTCTTTATGGCAGTAGGTGGAATCTAACTTTGAAACCTAGGCTTCCTTAGCATTTATGCTAACGCAGAAAGATTACTAGTTCTTACAGGTTTACAGGTATGATCGAACAAGTAGACGTTTTAATTTCAAAAGTATCAAGACGTGTTTCTAATTGCAATTAATATGATTAGTAAAATATGCTGGTAAATTCCAAGCAACTTTAATGAGGTAAAGTAGTTTATTTTCTCCAGTTTTTCTTGTAAGCAAAGTTCCGATAAACGAGTTCCTTTCTTTATCAAACTTAGTGACACTAAAGATACTTACTATGGACTTTAAGTTTGTAATATTTGTCGTATATTCATTTTTATTTTAACATGCTTAACTTGCATTGTTACACTTATACATACTATTTGCTTTTATACTTAGAAGAGTTTCTATCAATACTGATAGTAAGATTCTCATTATAATATAAAATTCAATTGAATTTTTAACTTGCTACTTATGGTAGGTATCAACCTATTACTTATATGTACAACGTAGTTGCTCATTAACAGGTTATTAGCTTCCTCGTCAATGTCGTACTGCATGTACTATTGTATCATATACCTTATCGTGTTATTTACTTGAGCACTAAGCTGATCGATATTTACATTCTGTAGGGAAAATCACTGCCTGTAAAACTTCTTGAAATTATAAGCTTGATTAGTGTAAAATCAACTGCATCGTTTCACACGGAAAACTATTTTCCTTTACTTCTTAAATCTAAGTCAATCAATATTGTTCCAAAGAATAAGGACTTGAGTAAGGTTATATCATTGTAATTCGTATTATTACCATAACGTCTTTCTTACATTAAGTTAATGTCCATAATGGCTATTATGGTATATCCTTCTACTATGAACAAATTTCTACCCTATGCTAAGTACAAGTTATCTTGTATAATCACACAATTATCTTACCAAATAAATATTCATGGTAAATTACTAGCAATTGACAAGTTGAGAAGCAACTAGTGTCTATGAAAGTTTAAACCAAAATTGAACTTTGTAAAAGAAATTCATGAATATATTCTTTTACTATGCTACCCAACTTTATAATTCATTACCATTTGAATTGTTGGTTTTAAAAGGGTTATAAACATGCATATTCAACAATGCCTATAAGCATAAAAATCTACTTATAGTTTAAAAGGTTCTAAGCATGATTGTTTTTAGGGTTAATCAATGATTAAGTGATTATCACTTTTCATTAGGTCAACGTTAATATAATGTTGTTTTACCCAACGCCCAAAGTCAGGCTAACAAACACTATAATAAACATACATATGATTTATGATGTCATGTATTAAGGCATACATTATAGTTCATGCATCGTTTTGATAAGAATCACTGTTTAAATAATTGAAATTACTGGAACGAAGGTGAACTATTGAATCAACCCACGCATGGTTGGAATATTTGAGGGCACGTGGTCACCTCCTGGCCATGTATTGGTGGTATATAACTCTTGTAACCATAAACACTTTGTCATTTTCTCTCCGATGTTCACGCTGTCCTTCGGTCTGTTTTGCAAGTTCTCATGGTAGCCGTGAGTGTTCTCCCTGTTCTATCTTGCTCCAACGCTTAAGTTTACGTTGTCGTAGCATCCTATGTTTGGTCTTGTTGCCATTTTTTTGTAACTGTGGGTTTTTACTCTGCAATAGTTTGTTGGTTTTGTTTGCTCTTGGCTTGCGGCCTTTCTGTAACGCCATTTTTCTTTTCTCCGTGGCCTGTCACTGCTGTGCGAAGCTGAGGCTTCGCTGCTATTGGTTGTGCTCCTTTGTTGTCGTAGGGTTTGGAGATTCATATGAGCAGTTTACAGTTAGTGAAAGTCTCTCCATTAGACTGTTCGACACTCTTATTTAAGGTAATTATTTAGTGTTATTTTCAACATAGAATATTTACAGCATGGTTGTTTTTACAGTAGGGTTTACAATATTTTAAGAGTTTCATAATTAACACCTTGTATTGAAATCTCCTTGCATGAACTTGAGACTACATTCGCTATCCGTGAAGAATAACATGCTGGCTGTCTTCGAAGACCGTGGCTTCAATCCAGTAAGCCCTGTGTTCAACAAACGATTTCTTACCCTACTTGTAGCAGGGTTGTTGATGGGGAAACCCTGAGCTTGGAAGCTTGTCCAGCTTTTCCATTAGCTATGCAGTTTATTTTTAAAAAGTTATGTTGGTTTCAATATGTCTTAAAACCCTCGCTAAGTCAATGGGTAGTCCCGGCCATGAGCTAGTTGTTGTAAATAGTTTTAAATCCTAGACTTCTAGCCTGTCAATGCAATACAATGGTTTTTTTTTAAAGACTTCTTTCGAGCTCAGACTCGCTTACAGTAATACTATTTTTTGTGACTTTGTGTAACATAGGTTTTTACCCTATTCGACTGTGAATAAATAATTTATTGTTTATTATATTTTGTATATATAATATGGTTATTTATTTTAGGACTGTAACTCAGTCATAGTGTATTTGTAATATTTACTTATTGCTCGGGAAATATGAGCTAGGTTTTTCCTGAATGAAACCCTTGTTTAAATAAATCTTTCAATTTATTTTTAATAGGTTATTTTACGTGTTAAATTTGTTTTAATTAGTGTTACAGGTGTGTTGTGAAAATTTCTAGTTGTAACATTACATTTGTCTTTTCCTTTGTCCTTAATGGACTATAACCAGTTTATATTAGTGTAATTGTTTATTAATAAAATAATCCAAGTAATTGGATTATAGCTTAAATGTTTGTCATTTGTAAAAATAATATTGGTTTAGGGTTTCGACCCTGTAGTTTACCTTTACAGGTATAACCTGTTTGTTAAATTTAAAACAGTTCTTTTCATAAATAGATATTTATTTTTATGTTAGTTATTATCATATTCTTATTGTTTTTATTTAATAAATGACAGATAGAGTTTACTCAGAGTTCTTTGAAAAGATATACATAGACTCTGTAACCTAGTTTATTCTTTATAATTTAAATACTTTAATAACACCATACTTGGTTTATAGTATTTGTTAGACTTAGTTTAGTTGATATATTAGTAAATAAAACTAAGTATTTGTAGTTTATTTCTTTATTGAACTGAATGTAACAAAGTAGCTTGACTGTGATATTTCTACTGCATTTGCAAATAGTTACTAAAATAAACACGAAGGAATATATATGTAACATAACACAGTTTAACCTCCACCATATTTTAACCAGAAATAATAAAAGAAAAATAATAAGCTACTGTATGTAAACACAAAATATTATCTACTAGGGTATTTTCTTAACATAATAATCCTTCTACCTGTACTAGATTACTACTATTTCTTTTCCAGCACATTTACCTAAATAAGCTTGTAAAACAATAAACATAGATAACCATATTATTGTTCTTTTTAATAATAACATACATACTGAAATAAATTACTCTGCTATTATAAAACGAAGAACCACATCTATTCAATTCAGTCTCTTATCATTTTCTTCATCTACTTTAAATACTTTGTCTATGCTAGAGTACGGCCTGGTCCTTCCAAGTGTGGAAAAACACAGATTAGAATTATTTTCCATCTTAACACATTACTATTTCATATTTATTTCTTAAATAGTCTAAAAGATTACTATCTCTAACATTTTACAACTAAATATTTAACATTCATTTACAGTCAGATTCATATTTAACTATCTAACACAGTAAAACAAAATAATGTAGAACCTGATTAGGATAGACAACAACAGTGTTAGGAGGTCGTTCCTCCCTACCAAATCCTGGAGAGCACTCAAACAACACTTCCTCAGGACCCCCGATCATGTTCCTGGTCTTCTTGGCTGAGAACTGGTGGAGCATACAAACAATAGACTAGTCTAATGACTCAGTAATACACTCTGCACTCAACAGTAAGATCCTTCAGTTGAAAAGCTACACTATATCACTTAGTAGTTATCCCCTCAAACTCTTTCCACAATTCCCTTCCATTGAATTTCTCTAAATTACATTCACCTTAATGATCACTTCTCTAGAATGAGCAACCTCATCTCTCTTCAATGGGCATTTTTATAAAGATTGCCTAGGTCTTTTGGGTCAGTTATCATTAATTGAGCCACCTGCTCTGATTCCACTTTTTTGGGGAATTATGACCCCAAATGTAGGGAGTTTTCCACCTGCAACACTTGGAAGTGGTTTGAGGATGCTGCCACATGTCTGTTTGCTCTCCACCCAGTCTCCTCCACCAATTTGACCAGTAAACACTCTTTTAACAGCTCTCCTAAGCTGTTGTCTCCACCTTTATTTATTTATAATTAAAATATTCAAAATTACATTAAATATCCTTGACTCTGCTGAGTCATCAATTATAACTTAGCATAAAATTTAACATATTGTCCTGAAATAAAATCAAATAAGATAATATTGTTTTTACAAAAATTGGGGCATGTGACATACACACCCGCTTAGAACATAACATCATCCTCGATGTTATTTATTCTTCATCCTTAGAATTCCCCTGGAATAGAATTGGATATGCATCTCGCATATTACTTTCCAATTCTCAGGTGGCTTCTTCTAGACTAAGATGCTTCCATTGCACCTTCACCTGTCCAATGGTGCAGTTCTGAAGTTTGATCTCCCTCCACTCGAGGATACAGTTCGATTCCACCAGAAAATCTCCTTATGGTTCCACCTATACATCATTCCAGTTAACAACATGAGTAGCATCATGAACATATTTCTTTAATACAGAAATGTGAAAAACATTATGTACTCTTAAATTTGGTGGTAATGCTAATTGATAAGCTACTTGTCCAATCGTGGACAGTATTTCAAATGGACCACAATAATGAGGTGTTAGTTTTACACAACTCCCCAATCTCAGAGAGCTCTTTTTGGGCCTCACCTTGATGAACACATGTTCACCTACCTGAAACTATTTTGGAGTTCTTTTAAGGTCTGCTTGACTTTTCTGTCGATCTTGTGCAACTTTCAGATTACCTTGCACCTGTTTTACAATTTCTTCTGTTTCCTTTAACCATTCAGTACCTAATACTAATCTATCCACCAGATTACTCCAAGAGATAGGAGTATTACATTTCCTTCCATACAAAGTTTTGAAAGGACTAAATTAGGCCAATGCCTAATAATTACTATTATAAGCAAATTCTACCAGATGCAAATAATCCTCCCATTTACCTGGCTGGTCTTTCACATACATTCTTAATAAATCTTCCAATACTTGGTTTACTCTTTCATTTTGTCCATCTGTTTGAGGATGGAACGAAGTACTAAAATTTAATGTAGTGTTTAATCTTTTAAACAGAGATTTCCAGAAGTTACCTATAAATTTAGGATCTCTATCTAATATTATGACTTTCGGTATTCCATGCAATCGAAAAATATGTTTTAGAAAGATATCAGCTATTTTTGCAGCTTTATATGTAGTTTTAACAGGTATAAAGTGAGCTGCTTTACTTAACTTATCGACTACTACCATAATAGAATCATTTAAATTCTGATTTCTAGGTAGTCCAGTAACAAAATCGAGACTAATTATCTCCCATTTCCAGCTAGGAATGGGTAATGGTTGAAGTAATCCTGCTGGGTGTTGATGTTCAGTTTTCACCTGCTGACATTCAAAACACCTAAAGATATATTCTGCTAATTCAATCTTCATATTTGGCCAAAAATATTCCTTTTTTAACATAGTTATAGTCTTTTTATAGCCTAGATGACCTGAGTATGGAGTTTTATGGATTTCATCCAAAATTAACAATTTAACTTTAGGTACATTGGGTACATACATTCTATCTTTATACAGTAAAAATTCTTTTGCATTCAAACTATACCCTTTACTTAAGCTTTCTGTTGGATTTTCTTTCATTTTAGCTTGTAAATTTTGGTAAATTTCATCTTGTTCTATTCCTGCTTTAAGCTGTTCATCCATATCTATTGTATAAGTGCTGATAACTGCTGTGAAATTCAGCCTCGCATTCCTACTTAATGCATCAACAACTTTATTTTCTTTACCTTTAATGTGCTGAATTTTGAAATCATACTCACTTAAAAAATCTAGCCACCTAGCTTATCTGGAATTTAGATTAGGCTGATCTAACAGATACTTTAGTCAGTTATTATCAGTCATTAAAATAAATTTTATGCCAATTGGGTGATGTCGCCACATCTTTAGAGCATGTATAACAGCTGCTAATTCCAGATCATGATTTGCGTAATTCTTTTCATGAATTTTTAATTTTCTAGACTCATAGGCAATAACATGCCCCTATTGAGTCAGAACACCGCCTAAACCATCATTGCAGGTGTCAGTGGACACTACAAATTCTTTATTTGGATCAGCTATTCTTAAAATAGGTGCACTGGTTAATAAAGTTTTTAACTTTTTAAAACCTTTCTCACATTTTTGGTTCCAATCAAACTTATTTCCTTTCTTCTGCAAAGAAGTTATCGGATTCGCGATCCTCGAAAAACCTTCAATGAACCTCCAGTAGTAACCGGTAATTCCCATGAAAGATCGAACATCAGTTACATCCTTAGGAACCGACCAATATTCGATCGCCTTTATCTTTTCGGGATCTACTGAAATCCCTTCCTTGGTCACCACATGACCTAAGTACTAAATCTTATCCTTGAAGAAATCACATTTACTAAACTTTGCAAAGAGTTGATGATCTCGTAACTCTTGCAAAACAATTTTTAAATGTTATTTATGTTCTTCTTCAGTTTTTGAATAGATTAATATATCGTCAATGAACATGACCACAAACTTATCTAGATACTTATGAATAACGTTGTTCATTAAACACATAAAAACAACTGGTGCATTAGTAAGCCCAAATGGCATGACGACAAACTCATAATGGCCATATCGAGTTCTAAAAGTTGTTTTAAAGATGTCTTCATCTTTAATCCTAACTTGATGATATCCATACCTTAAATCTATTTTCGAAAACACCGTGGCTCCACGTAGTTGATCAAACAGATCATCTATGCGGGGAAACAGGTATCAATTTTTAATTGTCATCTTATTCAACTGACGGCAATCTATGCAAAGTCGCATGGTTCCGTCCTTTTTCTTAACGAAGATGACAGGTGCCCCCCAGGGAGACACACTAGGTCAAATATACCTTTTATCGATAAGTTCTTTTAATTGAGACTTTAATTCATTAAGTTCAAGTATGTTCATTCGATAAGGGGCCTTTGAGCTAGGTACTGCACCAGGTACCAGATCAATGGTAAAATACAAATCCCTTTTCGGAGGTAATCCCAGAATTTCTTCGGAAAATACATCAACATATTCTCTTAAGACTGGTATGTCTTCCAATTTTAATTTATCTGTCTTATTTAAATTCCCCTCATCAATTATTGTTACTGCATAAGCTTTACAACCTTTCCTAACAACTCTCTTAAGCTGCAGAGCAAAAATATGCCTTATAGTTGTTTTTCTAGGGATCCCCTTTACACTTATTGGTTTTCCATCATGGTTTACACACGTAAAGGTTTTATCATAACAATTTAAAATTACCCTATGTTGTTCTAACCAATCCATACCGATGAGTAAATCATAAGAACCAAGAGGTAATACATTAAGCTTTACAACAATTTCAAAATGATCCATAACTACTACACATTCTTTTGCAAAACAAGTTACCTTCCTTTTAGCACCAGTGGCCAACTGAACCAACCAAGAATTTTCAAATTTTTCAACAGGCAACTTACATTTTTCTACCATTTTAGGTGAAATATAACTGAGACTAGCTCCTGGATCAATTAAAATAGTTATAGGGGTTTTATTTATCATACCTTCTACTTCCACCATGGAAGTTTGATATTCTGCTTGTCGATTCTCCAAGGTTGCATTGATTCTGGGCATAGTCCTCGCTAATTCTCCAACAATCATCTCCTCCTGTATAGTATGAATAGTACTGACAGTCTTTTTCCGATTAGGACATACTGAAGCATAATGTGGGCCATTACACTCCCAACACTTTATAGGTTCTTTGTGTTTAAAGTTATTGCTGTAATTACCATGGTTATTAGCAAATTATTTGCCCTGGGATTATTCTAATTGCTTGGTGAATAATTCTTATTTCCTTGGAAATTCTTGTTAGGAAAATGTTTTTCCTTATTGTTCTTAGAATTTCTATTGGGCACAAATTCTTTCTTCTTTTGATCATACTGGTTATTATTCTTCTTGGCCTTCCAGTTGGCCATGCTTTCCTTCTTCCAATTCTATTCATAACATAAGTTAGCTTTCCTCATAGCTTCTTCCAAAGTCTTTGGATTGTCATATTCAATCCTGTCCTTAATATGATAAGGTAGACAACTGAGGAATCATTGTACCTTTGGTTTCTCATCTATAAGGTATGACACATACCTAAGCAGACTTAAAAACTTGTTGTTTAGATCTTTCATAGTCATTGATCCTAATTTAAGCTCATAAAATTCTTTTGCTCTCTCCTCATAGTATTTCTCAGACAGAAATTTATTTTTAAAAGTACCTCTTGAAGGTACTCCAATTTACATTATTCTCTTTTATTCCCTTCACTCTCTTCAAGTCCTACCACCAAATGTCAGCCTTTCCTGAGAGACTGTAGATAGCCATTCTAGCCTTTAATTGGTTAGAATAGTTATATATCTGGAAGTACTTCTTCATCCCAGATAACCAAGATTCCGCTTCCTCCCCCTTCTCCATCTCTCCATTGAATGTTGGTGGTTTAATCTTTTTAAACTCCCCAGAAATTTCCTCATAAGGTTTGTATTTCCTCTTTTTAGTATAATGATTGTCATCACTACTATCACTAGTAGAATGCAAATTGCGTTGTTCACCAAACACCTCTGAAGATGAACTGCATTCATATTTAGTATGTTTCATATTTTTAAATTTATGTTGATGACTTGTGTCTTTTGAACCAACTCTTTTTCCTTTTCCCTCAGTTTGAAACCTTTCTGTTAGGATTTGGTTCAGCTCCTCCTGAGCCCTCAAAATCCTTTCATTCTCTCGTTTAACGAATTCCATCTCAGATTTTAAATATTTTACGGTTTATAACATTTCTAAGGAATTAGTAGTTAAATCTTCTGGTATAGGATCTCTTGGTAAGTTTTTTGGTTCAGTAAATGAAGATTCCTCTTCTTCATATTCCTCCATCCTTTCCATACCTGTTTGTTAAACTTAAGAAACAATTTCTCTATTGAATAACATTTAAAATAAAATACATCAGCATAATAATTCAAATCACTGTTTCATAAAAGCTATTTGGGCTTCATCAACGCCTAGTGTTTGAACCTTGTGCTCTGATACCACATGTCAAAACCCCAAATTTTCACAAAAATTTAAAATTTTGAGATAACTTAAAATGTTGAATATACAGTTTACTAACAGCTAAAGGTTAGCGGAAATAGGAACAGACCAACGATTAGTATTACACATTTTTAAATTACGTTAACTAAAACAGTTTCCTTTTTGTAACATGAAAATATTTACTTGCATACCATTTTCTTTCGGTTACTGATGAGTGTTATTTATGGCACGCAGGTGGAGTCTAACTTTGAAACCTAGGCTTACTTAGCATTTCTGCTAATGCAGAAATATTACTGGTTCTTACGGGTTTACAGGTATGAGCGAACAAGTAGATGTTTTAAATTCATAAAGTATCAAGAAGTGTTTCTAATTGCAAATAATATGCTTAGTAAAATAAGCTGGTAAATTCCAAGCAAATTTAATGAGGTAAAGTAGTTTATTTTCTCCAATTTTTCTTGTAAGCAAAGTTCCGATAAACGAGTTCCTTTCTTTATCAAACTTAGTGACACTAAAGATACTTACTATGGACTTTAAGTTTGTAATCTTTGTCATATATTCATTTTTATTTTAACATGCTTAAATTGCATTGTTACACTTATACGTACTATTTGTTTTTATACATAGAAGAGTTTCTATCAATACTAATAGTAAGATTCTCATTAGAATATAAAATTTGATTTCAATTTTAACTTACTAGTTATGGTAGGTATCAACCTATTACTTATATGTACAACTCAGTTGCTCATTAACAGGTTATTAGCTTCCTCGTCAATGTCGTACTGCATGTACTATTGTATCATACACCTTATCATGTTATTTACTTGAGTACCAAGCTGATCGATATTTACATTCTATAGGGAAACTCACTGCCTATAAAACTTCTTGAAATTATAAGCTTGATTAGTGTAAAATCAACTGCATCGTTTCACATGGAAAACTATTTGCCTTTACTTCTTAAATCTAAGTCAATCAATATTGTTCTAAAGAATAAGGACTTGAGTAAGGTTATATCATTGTAATTCTTATTATTAGCATAATTTCTTTCTTACATTAAGTTAATGTCCATAATGGCTATTATGGTATATCCTTCTACTATGAACAAATTTCTACCCTATGCTAAGTACAAGTTATCTTGTATAATCACACAATTATCTTACCAAATAAATATTCATGGTAAATTACTATCAATTGACAAGTTGAGAAGCAACTAGTGTCTATGAAAGTTTAAACCAAAATTGAACTTTGTAAAAGAAATTCATGAATATATTATTTTACTATGCTACCCAACTTTATAATTCATTACCATTTAAAAGGGTTATAAACATGCATATTCAACAATGCATATAAGCATAAAAATATACTTATAGTTTAAAAGGTTCTAAGAATGATTGTTTTTAGGGTTAACCAATGATTAAGTGATTCTCACTTTTCATTAGGTCAACGTTAATATAATGTTGTTTTACCCAACGCCCAAAGTCGGGCTAACAAACATTATGATAAGATTACATATGATTTACGATGTGATGTATTAAGGCATACATTATAGTTCATGCATCGTTTTGATGATAATCACTGTTTAAATAATTGGAATTATTGGAATGCATGTGAACTATTGAATCGACCTGCGCATGGTTGGAATACTTGAGGGAATGTGGTCACCTCCTGGCCATGTATTAGTGGTATATAACTCTTGTAACCCTAAACTCTTTGTCATTTTCCCTCTGATGTTCACACTGGCCTTCGGGCTGTTCTGCAAGGTCTCATGGCGGCCGTGAGTGCTCTGCCTATTCTATCTTGCTCCAACGCTTAAGTTTACGTTGTTGTAGCCTCCGGTGTTTGGTCTTGTTGCCATTTATTTGTAACTATGGCTTTTTACTCTGCAAGAGTTTGTTGGTTTCGTTTTGTCTTGGCTTGCGGCCTGTCTATAACACCATTTTGCTTTTCTTTGTGTCCTGTCACTGTTGTGCGAAGCTGAGGCTTCGCTGCTGTTGGTTGTGCTCCTTTGTTGTCGTAGGGTTTGGATATTCGTATGAGCAGTTTGCAGTTAGTGAAAACCTCTCCATTATACTATTTGACATTCTTATTTAAGGTAATTATTTAGTGTTATTTTCAACATAGAAGATTTACAGCATGGTTGTTTTTATAGTAGGGTTTACAATATTTTAAGAGTTTCGTAATTAACACCCTGTATTGAAATCTCCTTGCAGGAACTTGAGACTACGTTCGCCATCCGTGAAGAAGAATATGCTGGCTATCTTCGAAGGCCGTGGCTTCAATCCGGTAAGCCCTATTTTCAACAAATGAGTTCTTACCCTACTTGTAGCAGGGTTGTCGATGGGGAAACCCTGAGCTTGGAAGCTTGTCCAGCTTCGCCATTAGCTATGCAGTTTCTTTTTAAAGGTTGTTGTTGGTTTCAATATGTCTTCAAACCCTCACTAAGTCGATGGGTAGTCCCAGCCGTGAGCTGGTTGTTGTAAATAGTTTTAAATCCTAGCCTTACGGCCTGTCAATGCAATACAATGGTTTTTAAAAAAAGACTTCTTTTGAGCTCGAACTCGCTTACAGTAATACTATTTTTTGTGACTCTGTGTAACATAGGGTTTTACCCTATTCGACTGTGAATAAAGAATTAATTGTTTATTATATTTTGTAAATATAATATGGTTATTTATTTTAGGTCTGTAACTTAGTCATAGTGTATTTGTAATATTTACTTATTGCTCAAGAAATACGAGCTAGGGTTTTCCTGAATGAAACCCTTGTTTAGATAAATCTTTCAGTTTATTTTTAATAGGTTATGTTACTTGTTAAATTTGTTTTAATTAGTGTTGCAGGTGTGTTGTGAAAATTTCCAGTTGTAACATTACATTTGTCTTTTCGTTTGTCCTTAATGGACTGTAAACACTTTATATTAGTGTAATTGTTTATTAATAAAATAATCCAAGTAATTGGATTATAGCTTAAATGTTTGTCAATTGTAAAAATAATATTGGTTTAGGGTTTTGACCCTGTAGTTTACCTTTACAGCGATAACCTATTTGTTAAATTTAAAACAGTTCTTTTCATAAATAGATATTTATTTTTATGTTATTTATTATCATATTCTTATTGTTTTTATTTAATAAATGACAGATAGAGTTTACTTAGAGTTCTTTGCAAAGATATACATAGACTCTGTAACCTAGTTTATTCTTTATAATTTAAATACTTTAATAAAACCCTACTTGGTTTATAGTATTTGTTAGACTTAGTTTAGTTGATATTATTAGTAAATAAAACTAAGTATTTGTAGTTTATTTCTTTATTGAATTGAATGTAACAAAGTATCTTGACTGTGATATTTCTACTACATTTGCAAATAGTTACTAAATAAACACAAAGGAATATATATGTAACATAACACAGTTTAACCTCCAGCATATTTTAGCTAGAAATAATAATAAAAAAGGAATAAGATACCGTATGTAAACACAACATCTTATCTACTAGGGTATTTTCTTAACATAATAATCCTTCTACCTGTACTAGATTACTGCTATTTCTTTTCCAGCACATTTACATAAATAAGCTTGTAAAACAATAAACATAGATAACCATATTATTGTTCTTTTTAATAATAACCTACATACTGAAATAAATTACTCTACTATTATAAAATGTAGAACCGCGTCTATTCAATTTAGTCTCTTATCATTTTGTTCATCTACTTTAAATACTCTGTCTGTTCTGGAGTATGGCCTGGTCCTTCCAGGTGTGGAAAAACACAGATTAGAATTATTTTCCATCTTAACACATTACTATTTCAGATTTATTTCTTCAATAGTCTAAAAGATTACTAACTCTAACATTTTACAACTAAATATTTAACATTCATTTACAGTCAGATTCAAATTTAACTATCTAACACAGTAAAACAAAATAATGTAGAACCTGATTAGGATAGACAACAACAACATTAGGAGGCTTTTCTTTCCTACAAAATCCTGGAGAGCGCTCAAACAACGCTTCCTCAGGACCCCCGAGCCTGTTGTTGGGCTTAGGGAAGACTCGGGTTCTATACTTTTGTCTTCGCACCAACAAAAGACCCACAGTGTTGGCCCTTTTGGCAACAACCTGAGAACAAGTTGCAGTCTCACCCGAAACAGCTATGGGGTGCCGCAGAATCAGGTTTCTGCAAGCAGAAGAGGGATATTACTGTACCTTTAGCCTTTAATAAATAATAAGCATACAATACAAATATTCGACAGTCACTTATATAGCTTCGCAGTTAGATAAACAAACAGTGTCTTGCTTAACCCTTAACTGGGAATTTACGGTGAAGCTAATATTTAGCAGTGATCTTACTTATCAGTTATCTACTTATGAATGCATAAAAGAACAGAACAGAAACAACACAAAAGAACCACAACACAATATATAACGTGGTTCACCCCCATTTTAGGGGCTACGTCCACAGAACTGTGTTTTATTCAACTCTTTACAAAAACCACAGTTCTGATCTGCGCACTTAGCTGTAGATCCCTTCAATTCCTCAAACTGTGCACTTAGCTGCAAATCTCTATGCACACAGCGGCAGATCTTCTTAATCACCCAAAAACCCTCTGCGTACACAGCTGCAGAGGTCGTCCACACACACAATTGGGAATTAACCTTTCCTACAAAACTAGCCTTAGCTTCGCATCAAATCATCTTACATCAAAGGCCTAACCTGACTCTTTTACAAAAGTGCTTATTTATACAAGTGCACTTATTACAAAACCATGGGCACCCCGAACCCTAAACCCTGGACTTAAACCATGGGTTAATTACAAAAATAGGGCTTTGACTCAACCCCAACACCCCTAACACTATTTTGAGTCGTAACTCTACTTACAAGATTCCACAAAAACCCCGGAGTTACCAAAATTAAGGACCGTTAAGGTGCGCGCCCCAAAAGGCCCCTAAGACTCACCAGTGTCCCGTCCCGGGACACTCAACTGCTTGTCTGGTGGTAGAATGTTATCTTCGACTACTTGCTCCTTCTTTATGATCTCCTTACACACTCTATTAGGCTATGTATCCGTCTGCATCTCTGTAACCATCAGCTTTAATTTTCCTGCCCTCCTGCTCCCTTATATGCCTGTCATCATTATCATCCTTTCTGCTACTTCTATCACGGACGTAGCTTGCTTAATCCTTCATCCCTTCATTCTTAGCAGACTGCTGATGTTCCTTATGCTGCTATCTTCCTTCGCAATATTTATGATGGTCATGGGAATTATTGAGCCTTATGAATCTATCAGTGACTCCATCCCTCGAACTGCCTCCCGTTCATGTCCTATCGAACATTTGTCCATCCACAAATTTGGGTCCTTAGCAGACGAGACTCCTGTGATTGCATGCCAATGTAATTTTGCATAAGACAAACAGAATGCCTCCATTCTGCTGAGCCAGGAGGATACATCTCGGGATCCTCCGGAGTCTTTCCTGAGGGCTTGTGCCTTTCTTCATTTCGCTTAGAGCGAACTTCTGCCTTAAATTTCTTTTTGGTTGATCGTATCTGTATTAGCTGCTTCGGTGCTGGAGATGTCTCCTCGTAGCATGAATTTCTCATAAGGTTCTGCGGGCCTCTCTCCCTGATCTCTCATAACAATTCCTGGACTCCGCGATCATTGGACATAGTGCTAACTATAAACTCAAAGAAATGCGCAATGCAGGAGTCGCAGGCCTGTGTGGCTTCTTATAGAATCCCGTGACAAAATATGTCATGATGGGGCATGAATGGCACCAAATTTTCTGAAGCGGTGGTAAATCCTGTCCACACGGCGCTATATTTTCCCAAGATTTCATCATTACAGGCTGTTAAGGCAGTTCACATGTCGGTGCCGCCAAGTCTAGTTTGTCCCATCAGTCGCATTTTAGGCTGTGACACACCTTTCTTCTTTGACATAACCACTAACTTCAGATTCGCCTCAATGAGTACCTTCGACACAATATTGTCCTTCGACCCATCCTGACCCAAGCGGCAGTCAAACTTCAACCTTCGAACTTTGACAGTCTTCAACACTTCATAGCTTTGAGAACAGCTTCATTATAGTCTAGTACCCAATTCCAACTGTTCTTGGTACTTAGACTGTCCTTCTTGCTATTACTTCTGATTAGGGGGTCCCGGCTTGTCCCTATACTTCTTTAACCTACTTCCATTCACCATGGAAGGTAAAATTTCTCCATTCAATTTAGCTAGCTGGACTGCGCCACCATCAGTAACTTTCTGCACTATGTATGGTCCTTTCCAATGTGTCTTGAACTTACCCGGGAATTTCATGAATTTACTGTCATATAAGAGCACAAGATCACCATTATGGAACTGATTCTTCTTAATGTGTCTATCATGCCATGCTTTTTCTCTGGATTTATTTACTTGCTGCTGGAACCCTGCGATGAATCTGTCTTCTTCAAGCTCTAGTATATTTTCCAGCCTTTCTTTCATCATAGCTGGATCATCCATCTCTGTGAAAGTAGATATTCTTAGGCTAGGAACAATGTACTCCATGGGCATGACTGATTCTTGTCCATAGACCAACCTAAAAGGTGTATGGCCTGTCAACTTCTTGCAGGTGGTTCTATAAGCCCATAGTACTGCTGAAATTCTAAGGTCCCAATCATTTCTGTTAACATTGCAAACCTTCGTCAAAGCATGTTCAAGGATCTTGTTAAAGGCTTCGACAGTTCGATTTTCCTGAGGATGATAGGCAGTACTCTTCTGATGATATACTTGAAATTCTTCAGTCAATACTTCAATAGTCTTATTTAGGAAATGTGATCCTTGATCACTCATAAGAATTCTAGGACACCCAAATCTTGACAAGATATTATCGAAAATGAACTTCGCAGTCGTAGCGGCACTACAGTTCTTGACCGGTTGATCTTCGGCCCAACGAGTAAGGTAGTCAATTGCTGTAATAATGTATCTTGCTTCGAATTTCTTTGCAGCGGGATTGATAGGTCCAACAAAATCAATAGCCCACTTGTCAAAGGCTTGTAAAGTTACCTATGGAACTAGAGGCATCTCGTCCCTCCTAGATGGTTTTCCTGTCCTCTGACAGATGTCGCAGCTGTGTAAATACTCTCGTGCATCCTTATGAATTGTGGGCCACCACAATCCGGCGGTCAAAATCTTCTGTACTGTACCTTTTCCTACGTAATGACCTCCTGCTACTCCAGAATGTGCCTTAGCCAAAATTAATGGCTTTTCATGCTCCAGGACACATCTGCGTAGTATTTCATCTGGTCCCATATTATATAGTTGTCTAGATATTAAGGTAAAGTCGGCTGCTCTAACCACCATCTGCTTCTTCTGCTATGTTGTCATTTCGGTGGGTGCAAAACCTATAGATAAGTACTGAACAATATCCTGAAAATAGTCATCAACCATCTGGATGGCAAACAACTAGGCATCAGGAAGACCTTCGTCCAAACTAATGGGCTCTTCTCCTGACTCGAGCCTCGAAAAGTGGTCAGGACCTAGGTTAAGTCTTCCAGGTTTGACTATGATCTCAAAGTCATATTCCTGAAACATAATCAACCATCTGCATATCCTTCCACCTAGCACAGGCTTGTTAACCAAATACTTCAAAGTAGAATGGTTAGTGAACATCTTAAAATGAGATCCTAACAGATAGTGTTGAAACTTCTGCAATGCATAAACCATAGCTAGACCTTCTCCTTCTGTCATAGTATAATTCTTTTCTGTTGTGGACAATTTTCTACTTGCAAAAGCAATAGGGTGATCAATATTACCTTCACCTGACTAAGCCAATACTATACCCAGAGCAATGGAGGATGCATCGACATGCACATGAAACTCCTTATTCCAGTCAGGGAATACTAAGATAGGGGCAGTTACCATCTTTTCCTTCAAAATATCCAAGATTTCTTGACACTCAGGTGTCCATGCAAACTTAATATCTTTCTTCAACTACTTTTCCATAGGGGTTGTGATCTGAGCATATCCTTTAATGAATTTCCTATAATATCCAGTATGACCAAGTGTAGTGTGAAGTTGCTTAACAGACTTTGGAGGTGGCAAGTTCACAATAATGGCTATCTTCGCAAGATCCATCATCAGTCCTTGCTTACATACAATGTGACCTAGCAGAATTCCAAAAGATACACTTTTTCAAGTTCAAGGAAATCTGATGCTATCTACACTTGTCCAGCATAAGTCTTAAACTAGCTATATGGTCTTTTAGTAACCCAAAGATAGTCCAATCATCAAAATAAAATTCTAAGAATTTATGTATAAATTCCTTAAATGCAGAGATGACTACTCTAGAAAACATAGCAGGTGCATTCTTCAATCCAAAGGGCATAACTGTATACTGAAAGGATCCCATTTCTGTAGCGAAGGTTGTCTTATGTCGATCTTCTGGAGCAATTCTTATCTGATGGTAACCTGAAAATCCATCAGTAAAAGAGTATAGTTCTTGACCTTCGACATTGTCTAAAACTTCATCTGTAAAGGGAGTAGGGAAAGGATCATGTAAATAGGCATCATTCAGCTTCCTCAGATCAACACGGATTCTGATTTCTCCCTTAGTCTTCTTTTCTTGCACCACCATAGGACTGACCCATTCAGACTGTTCAACCGGCTCAATGATTCCTGCAGCAAGCATCTTATCGAGCTCCATTCTAAATTTTTCTTTATACTTAGGGTTCATCCTGTAAGGGCACTGTTTCACAGGTTTCAAAGGGATCTTTATTACTCCTATATCACCAAGGATACCTTTCATCTCTGAAAACTTCGTCGAAAATAGGTCCTAATACTCATGGAGAAGTTGGGTCACTTTGCTCACCATTTCTTCATCCCAATATTCTCCAATGATAGCATACTTAGGCTTTTCTTCTGATCCAATGTTTACTATCCGCGTCTGCAAGGGCTGAGTCACTTCAAGCGCTTCAATTGCTGGTCCATGTACTTTGCAGTGTCCTTCTGACTCAGGAATGTTAATGTTGCGCGGATCATCATCCTCGTCAATTGCGAGGTTATAACATTCTACTGCATTAGCTTCTTGTTCCTTCCAATCAGATTGGTATTCTGCTATTTCTTGATCACCAAACACTTTAGTATGGATCAACCTAACAGCTACGTCCAAAGCAGGACAAACCTCATTAATAGAAAATGTCAACACAAAACTATCAACAAGACTATCCCAACTTACAGTACCATGGCGAAGATCGACCTCCGCATACCAGTTCTTTGCTATAGGTTCCAGGGTGTGCACAAACCTATGTACCCATTCTTCATGAGGTACATGATTCCATGCTTCGTAGCATTGCTCCAAATGTCCCTGAGGACTAGTCTTACCATTAAACCTACTTCGCACCTCCTAAGGTTGATCCCTAAATCTTAGGCAAAGGGACTTTTGGCACGCTTCCCAACTGTGAATGTACTTTTTATGACCATTCCACCATCTGGCTACTGTAGCTCTCAATGCTGAATCTAGAATCTCCATTTTCTGTGAATCTGGTACCTGCTCTGAGAATTGTATAATAAAATATGTTGGGTCTGTCAAGCCATCAAAGGTAGGCAGGTCTCTTGTCTGTGAACCAAGCCATATGAGAGACTTGGTAATTCTTTCACATCGATGTCCATGTAGTTCATAAAGTCTATTCTTCCAATTCTCTAGACCGTCATCTGAATCCGTCATGCAGGAGCTGTCACACTGCCAATACATGATACCTTTGGTAGTAGGATCAACATAATCTTCTTCCTTAGCTATGACGTTGTAGATATGGTCCAAAACATCCTGATCTTCATCTCTGAGTGGTTTTGTGTACCTTTCTCCTTGAGAAGGGTCCAGTGGTACTATGACTTTCAAACCTTTCCCTTCGAAATTCATCTGTCTCTTCTTAAGGTTAATGACTGCAGCATTGTCTATTGCCCACTCAATTCCTAGCAAAGCTGGGTAGGGGTTGCTATCATCACTTATCTCAATGACTTCAAAGTATGCTAAAGTACTGACCCCATCAATATCTACTGGGACACTAGGGAATCTTCCTAGGGGCACAATCTTCTATTAATTGGCTAATCTCAACTGCATAGGAGACCATTCAAGGTTAGGTTTTCCCATTTGTTCCCATGTTTGTTTAGTTAAGACATTTACTTTGGATCCTAGGTCCAGAATTACATCAGTCATGTCATATTCTCCTATCTGAGCATGCAATCTCATTTCTCTTCCAGTTCTTCTGACTCTATTAACAGTTTTTTCCTTACGAGAGCTTCGCTGAGGTTCGCAAGAAGCAATAACTTTCTGTAACTCATTTAAAGCATTCTGATTTCTTAAGAGCTTCATGCAACTCTGTAAGAATGAAGACAGTGTACTTACTTTATCCGTCGAAGCTTCTGGAGACTGTGACTGCTGCTGCGCGGGTGCTACTGGTGTGCTCAGATCATAAAAGTATTTTTTGGCTTCCAGAAAAGTCTATTTTTCTCTTCCCACATCGAAGGTTGGAATTTTCTCTGGGGCCTTACGAACCCAAGCCTCATCAGGTTGTTTCTCCTTATTCTATATTTGCGTTATAGCGCCACTCCTTGTAACAACATTAATGGCTGGAACAAGTCTTTGCTCTACAGCAATCATCTAAATATTTTGAGTAGGAGCGCTATTTCTTTCTTGTATCTTGGCTATCAACTGCAGGCATTGCCCAATCACATGGTCGACTGCTCTGCAATATCGACATGTCGTAGTTGGGTTCCGACAGTCTCTAGATAGATGTCCTACCTTATTACAGTTATAGCACACCACCTAGCCTCAACCTCTGCTAGGCATACCACCATGACCATGACCTCCAAAGGTACCTCGACCTGAGGTACTACCACAGTAACCATATCCCTCATTTCCTTGTCCATCGTTTTGTACCCTATAAGCGTCATAGGTTCGCTCTCTCATGAGGTCAAAACTGTAACATTCATATTTGTTGTGTCCAACTGACTTACAGAACTTGCAATAGGGGTTCTTAGGTACTTGCACATATCTCTGCAGCAGATAGCAGTCTTCAGGTCGATGCTGGCCAGTTTTCCGACAAATCTCACAATATAGAACACTAGGATTGAATGGGTTTGGCACACCAGAATTCAGGTAATGTCTTACCGTAGGATAATGTTCTTTGTCATGTCCTTCTGTTCGACATCGTGTACACCAAACCTCTTCTTGAACAGCTTTGCCTTTCTTCATGTCGCGCAGCTCCAAGGCCATTACTGCTAACTGTGCTTGTATTTGAGCTATACCAGAATTATCTTCGACAGGAGCTGTTTCAAGCTTCATAGCAATTTCCAAAGCCTCTTGCTGATCAGCAACCTTCCATTGCATGAGTGGAGTCCTGATATGTGGTAACAAAGCTGCAATGAACCATTCCTTATGCTGCGCTGGTCCAATAGTGAAACTGACTTGATCTAGCAGAACTTTGAACCTCTGATCAAAGTCCCACACTGATTCTCCTCGTCTCTGCTGAATTTCCTTTAGTTCAGTGATACACTGCGACTCGGATTTAGGCTTCTTAAATTCCTTTATCATTGCTACTTTGATATCAGCCAAGACATGGTTTTGAGTACTAGAAAAATTCATGAACCAAGTCAAAGCGTGGTCTCTAAAAGAAGTAACCAGCTGCGCTCTTCTTGTATCTTGATTCATAATGTTCTTAGCAGTCCACACGGCTTCACATAAGAACCAAAAATGTTCTGGATCCTCTAATCCAGGTCCTTTAAAGACTGGGAGCTTAATGTCATCATTCATATGGGCCATCGCGGATCTAGGGGGGAGGGAGGGGGACTGGTAGTAGGCGGGGTTGGACTTACGGGGGTATACTTACCTGCGATAGGATTACTTGGGCTAGGGTTACTTTCAGACTGCGACGGGTTCTCAGGGATCACAGGGCGTCGCTGCGGGGTTACCGGAGGGTTTCCAACAGAAGGGGTTTTGTCGGGCGACAGGTCTGCTGAACTTACAGAGGTATACTCAGTATTCTGACCTAGGTTATAGGATCAAAAATTCCTCTTATATCTTTTACAACTTCGCAGCAAACCACTTTGCTCGTCACTTCACTTCCAAACATAAGTTAGTACTACTAAATCTAGCAGTGTGATTCAATGAGCAATATACCTTTTTCAGCCAATAGCATTTTAATTTTCAAATTAAATGAATTTAAGTACTTACCCCTTGGTCCTTTGAAAAACTGTCGTTCAGCTTCACTGAAGGAAGTACTTGTGTCGATGGCGAACTCTGTCACAAATGCTTCAAGGGTTCGCGTTGTCCAGAAATCAACAGCTCGAGATATCTCGTTGTTCACTCTTTTCAATATATTAATTCTTGCGGGGGTCCAATTAGAAAACTGACCTTCTTGGAAGTTCGTCTTTCTCTCTGTCAACCTAGATAACCACTGGTGCAACTCTATGTGGATACTACCAAAGAAAATTTCATAAACATCAGAAAAAACGTACCTTTGTAAAAAATTGTCTGAACTGCGACGCGGATATTTGTTCTCTTGTTCGGCAAATTTTAGATAAGTCTCTTCAATACAATCACCGATTTCTTTCACTGAGGGTCTCCAAAACATAGCCCTCTAGGTACGACGTAAACCCCTCTAAGCAGATACTAAGTTCAATCGGCAACGAAACCAATTTGTTGGCCTTAGGGCAGACCCGGGTTCTATACTTTTGTCTTCGCACCAACAAAAGACCCACAGTGTTGGCCCTTTTGGAAACAACCTGAGAACAGGTTGGAGTCTCACCCGAAATAGCTATGGGGTGCCGCAGAATCAGGTTTCTGCAAGCAGAAGAGGGATATTACTGTACCTTTAGCCTTTAACAAATAATAAGCATACAATACAAATCTTCGGCAGTCACTTATATAGCTTCGCAGTTAGATAAACAAGCAGTGTCTTGCTTAACCCTTAACTGGGAATTTACGGCGAAGATAGTATTTAGCAGTGATCTTACTTATCAGTTATCTACTTATCAATGCATAAAAGAACATAACAAAAACAGGACAAAAGAACCACAACACAAGATATAATGTGGTTCACCCCCAGTTTAGGGGCTACGTCCACAGAACTGTGTTTTATTCAACTCTTTACAAAAACCACAGTTCTAATCTACGCACTCAGCTGCAGATCCCTTCAATTCCTCAAACTGCGCACTTAGCTTCAGATCTCTGCACACACAGCTGCTTATATTTTTAATCACCCAAAAACCCTCTACGCACATAGCTGCATAGGTCATCCAAACACACAGCTGGGACTTAACCTTTCTTACAAAACTAGCCTTAGCTTCGCATCAAATCATCTTACATCAAAGGCCTAACCTGACTCTTTTACAAAAGTGCTTATTTATACAAGTGCACATATTACAAAACCATGGGTACCCCGAACCCTAAACCCTGGACTTAAACCATTGGTTAATTACAAAAAGAGGGCTTTGACTCAACCCTAACACCCCTAAGACTATTTTGAGTCGTAACTCCGCTTACAAGCTTCCACAAAAACCCCATAGTTACCAAAATTAAAGACCGTTAAGGTGCACGCCCCAACACCTATTCCTGGTCTTCTTGGCTGAGAACTGGTGGAGCATACAAACAATAGACTAGTCCAATGACTCAGTAATACACTTTGCACTCAGCAGTAAGATCCTTAAGCTGAAAAGCTACACTAGATCACTTAGCAGTTATCCCCTCAAACTCTTTCCACAATTCCCTTCCATTGAATTTTCTAAAGTACATTCACCTAAATGATCACTTCTCTAGAATGAGCAACCTCAACTCTCTTCAATGGGCATTTTTATAAAGATTGCCTAGGTCTTTTGGGTCAGTTGTCATTAATTGAGCCACCTGCTCTGATTCCACTTTCTTGGGGAATCATGACCCCAAATGTAGGGAGGTTTCCACCTGCAACAGTTGGAAGTGGTTTGAGGATGCTGCAACATGTCTGTCTGCTCTCCACCCAGTCTCCTCCACCAATTTGACCAGTAAACACTCTTTTAACAGCTCTCCTAAGCTGTTGTCTCCACCTTTATTTATTTATAATTAAAATATTCATAATTACATTAAATATCCTTGACTCTACTGAGTCATCAATTACAACTTAGCATAAAATTTAACATATTGTCCTCAAATAAAATCAAATAAGATAATATTGTTTTTTGCAAAAATTGGGGCATGTGACAGGAATGAAGCAACGCAAAATTCCCCACCAATCGTCTTGGCATGGTTCAACGCACGCCGAACCACAAACAAGTACATATGGGCCCATCCAAAATATGTGCCCCACACAGAACTCTCCACCATCTGGAGCTGACCCCGGATACCTTGTGGTTCCCAGACGAACCCAAGATCCACAACACCATTGCTGTAATTGCACGAGTATAAAGATTTGGAATGTCACACATCAATATATATGAGCCATGTACATGCGCAGAGGAATAACAATGCCTCTCACAGAGCTCCTCCAGAGTCTCCCTATGTGAGATATTTGGCAGCATATTGCCAATCACTCCCAACATCGAGAGCCCAGTCAGGAAGTACACATCTCACAACGTAATCTCAACATGCTGCCCCTGTATGATGAAGAACTCCCCATCAACATCCCAGAAACTGACCAAGGTCTCATGCAACAGTCACAGACTCTTCATCAAAGGAACCTGCATGAACTTGAGTAGTCCACAATGAGCTAGTACATTCCGCGCACCCGTATTTTAGAGAGTATCCCTCCATAGATATTTACAATACTACTACTGCCACATAAGTCGAGCCATCCAACACAAACACCAAAACCCTATTAGCCACAACTATCAGCAAAAACTCATCCTAGATCCAAGTCTCTCCTCGTTGACCAAAACCAACGACCAAGTCGCTCCTTTGAGCCAAACAGACGCGACTAAGCCGCACTTTCAAGCCAAATAGAAGCGACCTCAAGTCACAAAAGTGACCTAGTCACTTCTATACAGCCAAAAAGAGTGACCTAGTCTCTATTTTGGCCTCAAAATGAACAACCTGAATCGGAGAAGCCTTACAAAGGAAGCCCAAGCCCCTGGGTGGGAAAAACAACAAACTAAACCACTGAAAGAGATGGGTTTTGCATGTACTCTTACCTACAAGTCACGACTCATAAAATCATCGGTTGAAACGAAAGAAATCGATGAAAGAAGTTTGGGGTCCTTTACTCCAACTCAACACTGAAGATTAACAATGACATTTGTCATGTGCCCTCCCCTATTTATAGGCCTCATTAAGTCTATTTTTTTCGAGCACTGCGCCACCATCTGGAGTCCATTTGGGATGATGTTTGCACCATTGGATTTAGTTTTTCGTCCTCTGTCTTTTGATGAGGCCATTGTCTCATGTTTAATACTTGATTTTCCAGACCATTTCTTGAAAGTCACCTTGATTTGCGTGCCTTTGGCATATAAATGTATCTAAACTTATACTTGTTTTCACAATATCATTTGAACCTCTCATTTGAATTCTTAGTATGTAATGGCATGTTACTGCACTATTGGTCAACTTTGACCACCTCCCACTGCCCTGCCACGGGGTACCATTAATGCCCCCTGGCTTGGTTGACCATAACAGAGTTTTTGTTAAGTTATTTTCTGACTCCTAAACAAATGAAAAGATCGTCAAGCGTACTTTCTTCCTTTACTACTCAAAATGGCGTCTACACAACCTCTTTTATCTCCTTTTGCAGTCTATGCAGACTACCACAAAAGGACCACCTCGGCACACTCAAGCTAGGAACGTATCCCTTTGCATCCTTTTATGCTTTCTTGGGCATAGGGGCCGAAATCTACGAAAAATCTCATCATGGGTTTTCTTCAATCTCTTTTCCATCCTTCTCAGCAAGAAAATATTGTCGAGGAAACTTGGTTTCATTCATGCTCGTAAAATTATTTGAATGACCATCCAATCAGTACAAGTTTAACCTTTTTCGGCCTGAGTGGAATACCAATGGTAAAGAAGTCTCCCATTCCCCAAGAAGGGTGGGTGAGATCTCCTATGTACACTTTTATCCATTTTTGGGCACAAGAGACTATCAACAAAAAAGAGACCCCATTGGAGTCTTCTTCATGCTTCCAGACTCTCTAAAATTGAAAGCACCACTAAGCATTCACTTTCTCGAGCTCATTAAAAATACATGAGATCGCACCATAACTGTTTCTTTAGGCACCACCCCATATGTTACAGTTCGGCAGAATTCCCCCATTGGGTCATCTTTATTCAGATTATTATACGATGAGTCTTTGTTGGATCCCCTGGATATCAAAATTCTAAGCCACTTCCTCCCAATTATTTCCCATCTACAGTTACATTCCCGGTATTACAACTATCATCCATCTCCCATGAGTCAACTTAATTTGCTTCCAGGTCAGCTCTATTGTCATACTCTGAACAAAGGAAGTTTGAGTCCTCCGCACTCCCCCTTCCCCTGTTCCCCCACTCAGTCTGCTAGTCCCCAAATTGTCCCACAGTTTTGGTTATCCCCCTCGTGCTTCTTATCAAGGAAACTTTATCACCTTGATAAGTCGCATGTTTCCCTCTGTTGATGACAACACATCTATTCCAGAGGATAGACCTAGAGGTCCCTCTATCCTGGTTTCATTAACCTCATTTATGAATTACTTGGACCACTTGAGAGGATTCCTCAATGCCTCTTGGGATGGCTTTTTCTCATGTGCTCGACTTCAGCTACATCATCGTACCATTGATATTCGCATGGGGTATTGGTCCGTGCAGTATTTGGTCGAAGACCCACGTTGTCACCTGACTCTAACACATTGAGGAGTCTATTAAGGGACCTAGACAGGTTCATGTCCCTTGTGATTTCTAGGTTGTGTTGGAAAAAGTGATCAGAATCCCCCAGGGCAGTGCCAGGGATGATTTCAAGGAAGCATACTTATTTAAAAGTATATAAGTGTTGGCGAATCTTACAAATTCTTAAAACATCAAATATAAAATATTTGGCAATATTTTTCCAAAAACATTTCAATTTATAAGGATTATATATCGTTTATATAATAATTTGGTGATTTTTAGGGTGAAATGTTTTACCCCATCAAAATTGGGTGAAACTGGGCTTCAAAAAATTAAAATTGGCGAATCTTTTTTTGGAGAAAAACATGGAAAAATAGCCCATGGGCTAAATTTATCCCCTAAAATTATCCTTGGGCAGTGCTTCTATATAGATTCATGATTGATGTGGCATATTGTACCATAAAGACTCTGACTCTCCATCAGTGAGTCCTTACAGTTATGTAATCTTCGAGATCCAGCAGGTCATCAGTTGTGAATATATTGCATTCCATGAGAATTCCATGGGTCTGATGTATCAGTTCTTTAGATCAATATTGTATTCAACCTCTGATTGATGCCACCATTATGTAACAATAGTTGTATATGATCGGCTCCTGCATTCTAGAGCCTTGATCGCATTATTTTTTTGACATTGTTACGAGCATGGGTATGCCCACCTCGTCCATATACATGTCACATATTATTTGTATCTCACCCATTAATGGGAACTAACATTAATACAAAACCAAAATCCACCATGTCTCGAATGAGGAAGCACTGCTTCCTTACAGATTTCTCCACTATCCCCAAGGTCCAATGATGTTCATCGGCCATACGATGAGCTCCTGCCCTCACACATTTGGGGGAAATCTGTTAACGCAAAAAATTGCTTAACTTGCTCTATACAGCCTACACCACATACAACGATCCATTTCCTAACCCATGCTGCTGAGTTGTCTTGGCCACGCTAGGGCCAAGAACAACTCTGAGTTGTCTTGTGGACCTGAACTGTTTTTCACTGTTTGTTTGGGATTGTCACCCGGTTGTCTTTTCCTTCTTCACAGAGCTGTGAATGGATTGTTTTGCTGCAGTATGCAGTGGTTGGTCTTCTGACTGTTGAGAGTGGGATTAGAGGTTGGGTATGCTTGAGAAGACTGGTGTTGAGGCCACTAGCTTAGCATTTAGCCTTTCCTAGCTCCTTGATGACCTGGTAAAACCCTATTGTGTGGGTTTGGTTGATTGGAAAACCTTGGCTATGTGTAAGCCTGCATTGACCCTTATTCCTTGAGGAATCATGCCCAGCTCGGGGGTGGCAGTGTTGCTAAGATATTGATGAGCATGCTAGCCTATGGTTGGGCGGAACATTGTAACGACATAGCTGGTTGCGGGGCGAGTTCTTCATTAAAAGATAAGTACTCCTGACTATTTCATCTCTGCAATTATATCTACTATTTCATGAGAAATGATGAACATGTTGAATGCTGGAATGTATATGTTTGCTTCCGCTGAATGTTGAAGAACTATGCATCTTTGTACGATGGATTATGCATCTTGGTATGTATTATGTTAAGCTTTATGTTTCCACATTGATGCTTTTTCATCTTCATGAGGTTGTTTTCCCGTATTATTGGTGTTAGTAGCATCCTCTTCACTGGTCAGAGGGTCGGGGACGTTACAGAGTGGTATCAAAGTAAAGGTTGCAGCATGGGCCTGAATGGGCCATGAAGATGTAGTAACAGAGCGTATGTTGCAGCATGGGCCTCTATGGGCCATTACTAACCAGTTAGCAGAGGCATGTTTCCTTCTGCCCAGAAGAAATTAGTGAATGAATGGAAAATTCACAAAATTCGTCTAAGTGTTGGAACTGTCAGTTCATCGGAAAACTTAGTGGGATGGACTTCTGATGCAGCGGAGAGCTAGGTGGAAGCACAACTGATGGAGGACAGTTGGAAGAAAAATTGTGGAAGTTTTCTAAGTGTTTTGGCCGTCAGCACATCGGAACACCTAGAAGGATGGATCGCCGATACTTAGCCAATTGAGCATCCGCCATTGCGGATGGCTAGACCACAATGCTTCCAACGGATAGTATTTCGTGCGTCCGCCGTTGCGAAAGCCTAGAGCACTAGTCTTCCAATAGGGAGAAGCTCCGACTGCCGATGACAGTCAAAATCAGTTCGCTGATCGAAAAGCATTAGCGGATTGGATCATCGATCGGGAAAGGATCGAAGATGATGAGCCACCGTTGCAACTGCTGATCGAACTAACCCGCCGATGCTGAGGTGTTAGTGGATTATGGAGCCGACAGAGTTAGCAAAAGATAGAGAAAGTTTTCGCCGACAGAAGAAGAAAGTTTCAAAATTTCATTTAAGTGTTGAAATCATCGGTGAAAATTAGTTGATTGAGCGACGAGGTTTAGGTAATGGAAACGCCGAAACGGTGGAAATGAAGATGTGTTGAGAGCCGATGCCATCGGGTGAAATAAGCCTACAAAGAGGAAATCCTTTGAAAATTTCTAAGTGTCAGGTTGTCGGCTCATCGGAAGTCTTAGTGGGAAGCCCTTCCGATGAGGCGGACAGATTAGTCTGATGGCCGTTCGATACAGACCCCGGCGACAGCGAAGACTAGTTAGGCGGATTGGTGAAATTTAGTGGATTGACCAGTCAAAACATCGGTGGAGATCACTAGAATACCGCTGAAAAATTGGCGAAGTATAGCTGGGGGAACCACTGATGATACAACAGCAAAGGAAGAAATTGCAGAAAAATATTCTAAGTATTCGTCGGCTGTCGACGGAGGATAGTGGAAGGTGCAGCCGCAGTTTCGGCGAAGATCAACCGAAGACCGCCGAAACGCCGGCTCAATTTAGTTGAAGGAAGAGCCGTAGTTGTGGCTGGGATCTCTCGAAGGCCGCTGAGACGTCGAAAAAAAGTAGATGTTGAGGGTTCCAATACGTCGGCGGAAGAAAGTAGAAAGAGAAAGATTTTGAAAATTTTGAAAATTTGAAAATTCCTCCAAGTATGGAAACCGTCGGCAAAATTTAGTTGTTTAAGCAACCAATGCGGCGGCAAGTATTGGAGAAAAATAGAAGATGAGGTTGTTGATGCAGTGGTGGAAGAGAAGAGAAGGTTTCGGAAAAAATTAGTTGAAGGCAGAGCCGCAGTTTCGGCAGAGATCTTCCGAAGATTGCCGAAACGTCGATGAAGGTTAGTTGTTTGAGGAGCTGACGCAAAGATGGACAAGGAAAGAAAATTTTTCCAAAGTGCTGGAACCATCGCAAGATATTAGAAGATTGGACTGCTGATACATTAGAGGCAGTTAGTTGAACAGACCGCCGATAGGTCGAGAGAAGCTAGTTGTTTGGTCTACTGATGCGTCGGGAGATATTAGTTATTTTGACCGTCGATGAGTTGTTTAGCCGCAGAATCCACAGACGGTTTACTGCCTGACGTTGCAGATTCCTAAGGAACTATCCACCCGATGGATAGTGGTTTTGGTCGCCGACGCAGCGAAAAGGATTTTTTGTTTGAATCACCGATGCGATGGGAAAGACTAGTGGATGGGATCGTCGGAAATCAGTTGATGAGACCGTCGACGAGTTGTCTACGAAAACCATAGTCGATTTGTTGGCCATAGTTGCAGCTACCTAAAGAACTATCCACCCGAAGGATTGTGGTTCGGATCGCTGATACAGTGGAAAAAAAAATTTAGCTAAGGAAGCCATCGATGCAGCGGGAAATTATTGTTGTTAGGGCCGCCGATGAGTGCCAGAGAAATTTGTTGCTTAGATCGCTGAGGTGTTATAGTTGTAGATGGGATGAGACCCGATAGGGAGAAAGAAAAATTGGGGTTTCAAGTGGATTTTTCAAGCAGCTTTCAACTGTTTACAGTGGAATTTTCAGCAAATTCCAGCTAGTGTTCCAGTGGGTTTTGCAGTGAATTTCTCATTGGGGTTTTCAACAGTATCAAGACTGAAAAGGAAGAAAACCCTGGGTGACTAAAGTTAGCATTCCTGACCAAAATATATTTGAAGTGGTGTGGTTTTCACACCCGAGGTCAGAATGAAGCATGTGGATAGGTGTTGGAAAGCTTATCCAGTAGGGGACAAGGGAGAATCACCCGAATATGAGAATGGAGTAGCAAAGTGCTGCTATCAATATGGACAAATATAGGGATTGCATGCCTAGAGGTAGCAAGACCATGAAGTCAAACCAGTTGTTGTGTGGAAGAGGAGTTCCATGCGAGGATGTGGGACTTGAAAAGGGAAGTTTCCTTAAACCCTATCTTGCTGATTATAACTACATTTCCTAAGTTTTATACCTGAAATGTATGAGGATATGCTTTGCATACATAGGATATTGAGGATTATACATTTATAATGAACCACTAATGATAGTTATTGCATTGGTGTTGGCATTAGTGGAAAAACCAATGACAACATGGACCTGGCTGAATATGTTGCTAATGCTGACACATGTGACTAGCAACCCTCTAGAGGAAGGGATGAGGTAACCAGTCCATAATCAAAAGTTGGTGAGCAAATTTTTCAATCCTCTGCAAGATGCCGACTAAAATGGTAGTGTTGAAGGTGTAAGTAGGATCCATGTAGGTAATGGTTTAATTATGACAAATTCCAAGGAGTGGTAAAGGTAAGAGACCTCATACCATGTGGATATTTGAATATAGAAAGGTGTCATGCCTGTATATGTTGATTGAGCTTAGTAGCCCGAGGAAAGTAAGTACTAATGATCTTGATTGTAGTAATGAATCCTCAATGAAGTAGTCATGGTTAGGCCATGCATGGTATGTTGAATGCATGGTATTCCTGAATCAATGCACGGTAGCATTGAATGGATGCATATGAAGGATGTGAGTGACCGATTGCATAAGTATGGGTGCAAAAGTTGTGATGCATTGCATGAATGCCTTGAGATAGTGCATGTGATATTATGAATAACTAATGGCTGAAATGATGGATTGATGACAATTTTGGAACCATTTCAAAGGTTGTTATGAATGCAGGATAGTAAGTGCATGAAGAGGGTAGTCATGATCCATTGGCTTCCAGAAATTCTCTAGGGAAGAGCAAGGTGGTACAAATGATACGCTTGTGAAGTAAGGAGTATCTAAACATTTCATTTAAATTACATGAATGGTGTGACTATACCCTGTAATTTAAAGTATGATAATGATTGTGTGAAGTAAATGAGTTTTGGTAATATTGATGTGATTAACAACTGGAAGTATTTGAATTTTATAAATTCTGAAAATGCTTCAGTGATTGTTGTAGCAATGAAAAAAAAAGTTATATGCATCAAGACTTACCAAGTGTTTGGCTGATTGAAGTTCAGGTTTCAGGTAGATTGTTTGGGGGCATGGCAAGGTGGGTAAGACCATGACAAAGACCGAAATCTACCATGTGAGAGAGCCAAACCTTATGAGAAGAGTCTCATGGATGTGAAAGTAGTTGGTATGCATAATGGGTTGTTAAAACTGAATTGTGAATTTCAGATTTAAGAAATTGCTGACAACTACTAATCACTATTGGCTTGCGTAAGATTGTGTCAGGAGGATGCATTGTAAGTGGGTATTCATATTATGCTAGTAAGCATAAAATTATAATGGATATAGTGGTGCTGCTTATAAGAAACCCACAATTGTGGATCACCTCATTGCCAAGCAAACTAATTTCTGTAGTAGACAGAATTGCAAATTCCTAATGAATTTGATTACTAATGTCATTGCTTGGTTATGGAACAATCAATTTGGATTGTATTATCAGATAATGATTGACTTTTTGGCTATTTGATGAATGTGCTAGGGGTACACACTATAGGAAGATCATGTGTGATGGCCTACAGGAGCCAAATTTCATGGGAAGGTTTTCCCTTACCTTGGAAATGGGTTTCGAGTGAAACTCCATTGGACATTTTGGAAATGTCTCATCTGCACTACATGTTTGGTAAGAAACATGAGTGAGATGGTATAGATTATGTCGGTAATACATGTGTGGATATGAAATGTAAAAAGGATTTGGGATGGCTAATCGAGGGAATGTCAACTTAGAGAAGGGAGCCCCATTCCTCCTTAACGAAGGAATACTGCGTCAGCAAATGGATAAGTGTTTTGTGACCCTTGCTAAGAATATGCATGTCAAATTATTAAAATTCCATATGTAGAACATGTTTTTATTTTATTTCCATGATGACCAATTGCTTGAGTATGAATAGGGCCTACATGGCACACACTGGAAAAGGGTGCAGACTTTCCCAATGTCAAGTCATGAAAGGGTTTTCAATATTGACTACACCCTGGGGAGTGGACGCACTCCTGGTGTTTCAATACTTGATAGTGAATGATATGAAATATGATTACAGTTTTAGAGCAATAAGGCTGATGAGTTTGCTTATATTGCTTGTGTTGACAGGCTAAATAGATGCAGTTGGGTGTTGCACCCTAAAGAGAAAATGCAAATGGTTGTTGTGAGGGGTTGCAGAGTAAGGGTTATTGTTGATATAAGTGTGCATCATGTTGATATAAGTGTATATTGGTATAAGTGTATGTTGGGTTGTTATATGCCTGGGGATCCATAGTAGATCCTGGACCTGAAAATGGTCATGGTAAAGTTCCAAGCCCAGTCGACATGAGGGTGTACCGGCTGGACATTAATTATTTGATGTTGTGGAGCAACCTATGTGCTGACCTAACATCCAAGCCCATAGGTGATCCCAAGGCTTGCAAAGTGAAGCAGGATCCTATGGACCCATGAGGAAACGCACAATACAGATAAGTATTGGATTGTTTTATTTATGAATGTACATGTGTATATGATTTGGTTATGATGTTTTAAGCTCTTGTTCTAGAAGATAAAACCAATGAGAATAAACTAAACATGTGAATCTATTCAATGTTTGGATATAGGTATCGCTGGGAGCGAGGACTATGAGAGCATCCTAGGGGTGCATGTGGACATGTGACTATCCTGGAGAGCTCGGAAGGAGCGGTAATGAAAAAGGTGCTAGTGAGACTGTCAAGTTCCTAGAAGCCAAGGAAAACCATGTGGGGAGGCTGCATGGTTTAGAGGTCTAGAATGGATCGGAGACACTAAGTGTCATGACCAAGAGGGATTGGTCCAACATTCACGGTGAAGTGAAAGAGGCTGAGAGCATGAAAATCCATAACAGTGGTGTGGGTTCCAGGATGGAACAAAACATAAAGGGGAAAAACTCTTGCTGCTCTCTCTTGCCTTTTTAATTATATATATGCATGGTGAAAACAAAATATTGTTGAATGCATGTATGACTAAAAATGGAATGTGTGTATTTTCTTAAAGTAAATTATGAATGTTGGAATAGTTAATTCCCTGCCCAAGAATGGACATAAATGAGCTCGTGTGCCTGTTGGGAAGGCATGGAAAATATGAAAGTCTCCTTGATGAGACTTGGACTGTCATGCTAATTGGGTAATTAACTGACTAATTTTAATGTCTATATTATGCTTGGCCTGATAGAATTTCAATGGTGCATTTCACAGGTGAGAAAAGTGAAACCCGGTGGTGCACATTGATCATGGCAGCAGATCGAAAGTTGCTGGACTTGGATGGAAGTCTCCTTCAAATGATTGCCAGGACCCAAGAGAATCTTGGAGAGATGCTCAAGATACAGAAAAGGCGGAATGAAATGAACCACCAGATTTTGCAAGACTCTATTGGTTTGCAAAGGGAGGTAAAAATCCTTCTGGGAGCAATCAGCAAAGGAAAGGAAGGTGGATCAGTGATGGGACATTCGTCCAAGCGACCCAATAAGAAACGGTCTAGGCATGAAGACTCAAAATAAATTGAGCAGGTAAAGATGAAGCAACCAGTGAAATGTTGGGGATGCGGAGGACATCATTTACGCCGAGACTGCCCAATGAGGGAACATAAAGAGGGCAATAGCCACAAATTTCCTAGACTTCGGGATAAGATGAAAACTAAGAACTAGCAGGAGAAGTTTGTGGAAGCCAAGGGGCTTGGTCCTGAACGTTCAAAGTAAATAATTGAACGTGGGACAGATCTGCAAAATTTTGAAATTTTAGATGTGCAAATTGTATATGTATTCCTATGTATTGGAACACTGAGGACAGTGTTATTCCAAGGGGGAGGGGATTGTAATACCCTGGTTTTGACCCCACTTGCATTAAAATATACATGATGTATATATTGTAATTAATCGTGGTGAGGAGCTAAAGGAAAAATCCCCACCATCGATTTGGTTGTGTATATTTCGGCAATAGGGATAGTTTCTGATGGTATATCATGCTATCTGGCACCATTATAGTTTGGCATCATGTAAATACGCACATCAATTAAAATAAACCCACAGCCAGCTATGACGATGCAACGTTAAAATGAAAAGGGCATGATTTCCAAAGGATAAGGGTGGGGGGATGTCAAACCTTGGACTATGGGGGGGGGAATCCATGTGTCACCATCTTGTTTTATTTGCCCATCTCTCCTTGTCTTATCCAACTACCACTTTAATGTTTTGTTGAGTAGTTGAGGCAGTTATGGCTGGGAGTGGAGTGTGGCAAGACTGTCAGTCCTTGCCCACACGCACACTCCACCAGCAGGTTGACCTCATGTTGGAAAGAAAAAACCACCACCGCCATTCTCTCCATTGTGGGTTCACTCTCACGCAAGGACGTGCAGGAAGGGGCCGGTTAATCTTCCTCACGCATGGAGTCGACATTTTTGCCTCCACCATGGCCGGACTATGAAGAATCACTGTGGGTTTCTTTTGTTGTTGATGGACTATTGTTTTCCATATTTGTTGGCCGCATCCTTTCCCTTCATGCATAGATTGACGGAGAATCGGTTCTTTCCCCATTCTTGTTTGTGTAACTTTCTTCAGCATTTGCACTGAGGAGCTGTGTGTTGTGGGCTTTTAGATGTTGGACAGTCATTAATTTCCACATCCGTTGGTTGAGTCCTCCCTTGTCTATGCTGGGAGTTCTGCTTTTGCCCCAACTCTGGATGGTGTAAGGTTTCCATAGTTTTCATTGTGAGTTTGGGCTATTGAAGTACCCTAGTTTTGGGTTGATACTGAGTTTTTTTGGCCACACTAGGGCCAAGAACAACTCTGAGTTGTCTTGTGGACCTGAACTGTGTTTCACCATTTGTTTGGGATTGTCACCCGGTTGTCTTTTCCTTCTTCACAGAGCTGTGAATGGATTGTTTTGATGCGGTATGCAGTGGTTGGTATTCATACTATTGAGAGTGGGATTAGAGGCTGGGTATGCTTGAGAATACTGGTGTTGAGGCCACTAGCTTAGCATTTAGCCTTTCCTAGATCCTTGACGACCTGGTGAAACCCTACTGTGTGGGATTGGCTAATTGGCAAACCTTGGCTATGTGTAAGCCTGCATTGACCCTTATTCCTTGAGGAATCATGCCCAACTCGAGGGTGGCAGTGTGGCTGAGAGATTGATGAGCACGTTGGCCTATGGTTGGGTGGAACGTTCCAGCGACGTAGCTGGCTGCAGGGTGATTTCTTCATTAAAAGATAAGTACTCCTGACTATTTCATCTTTGCAATTATATCTATTGTTTCATGAGAAATGATGAACATGTTGAATGCTGGAATGTATATGTTTGCTCCCGCTGAATGTTTAAGGAACTATGCATCTTTGTACGATGGATTATGCATCTTGGTATGTATTATGTTAATCTTTCTATTTCTGCATTGATGCCTGTTCATCTTCATGGGGTTGTTTTCCCGTATTATTGGTGTTAGTAGCATCCTCTTCGCTAGTTAGAGGGTCGGGGATGTTACAATACCGATTCATTATCTGAGGCCTTCCAGGCTATTCAGGGAACCTGCTCTTGTAGGATGGCTAATTAATTAATTGATTTTTAAAGTAAAGGTTTTAAAAAGAGTTAATGGGCAAAGGATAAACACTCATTCATTGTATAATGTACATATCATTTTCCCCTACAAGGTAACAACATGAGGCTAATATGACAGGGTTATGCCTTGCCATATTCTAGAATCCCAAAAGAATTTAAGGGTACCTTCCTTTAGAGGTTGACTTGTGTCTTTTGTTTTGTAAGTAAATTGTTTTACAAGGTTTCTTGTCTAGAGTTTAGTGGAGAATTATCATTATTCCACCCATCTATGAGACACTACCATTCCCTATTATTCACCTAGTCCAACTTATGTGTTGTGAGGATTCCTTTTTTTCATCATATTATATGATTACAATGTCGAGTATCCAGTCATTCCCATGGCCTCACCTTGTTTTATCCACCTTCCCGATAGACTAGCAAAATGGACAAATCTATCAATGAGCCTACACTTGAGGTTCTTGTTTTTAGCAACTAATTACTTTGATTTGGAAATATTACTTATATGTATTGTGCTTATAATCTCCGATAGAAGACACTTGTACTTTATCCTTACTACTAACCTAGATAATTGACCATGCTATATCCATTTTGTACTTGCAACATTAGAGAGTTTCATATGGGTCATCATTTTGATCATTCTTGACTTGGTCAACTCATTTTGACCAAGTACATAGCAGGGTGGGATGATTTTTGGCCTATGGTGGTGAATTATGATTATTTGTGGTTTATCATTGTTCATTTGAAATATTCATGCTTCATACGATGATTTATAATGGTGGATTTCTTATTATTGTGATTATCAAAATTTGCAGGCTTTATTGTTATTAGTATTCTAGCATGGATGTGGCCTTTGATGTATATTGTTTATGAGAATATGGTGCATGAGTACTCATTCCTAGTAGATTTGAACATTATGAGTCCATTGGTGCACTCATTTTTTAGTTTCAAACACTTACATTAGATTTATGGGTTAGTTTATCAAATTGCTGCAGTTTGTCCTCAATAAATTAAAATAAAATTCTTTTCAGTGGATAGTTGTTTCTCCTAGGGAACCACATGGGTACATAGTGTGTATCATTTTGGTTCCATTTTTGCAGTCAATTGATTCTCAGGTTTAGTCAGCAATGAGATATGAGAACTTTTATTTTCTCGAGGCAACATTTCGACACATTAAAATAATTTGAAGAGAGGAACCTTCATAGGGTTTTTTAACCAACGTTTCAGACTTCACATATATGAGTCCATCTTCAGGGTGATCATCAATGTATTCTTGAGATGAAGAATAATGATGTCAAAGTTCTCTTATAAATATAGGCATTTAGATCTTTTTAAGGTCGGATTTTGAATTATAACTATTGATCTTGTGACCTTTTGAGCTTGTCAATGACCAGTTTCCAAGAGCTGCTGAGTTTTAGGCTGTCATCCCTATTGAGGGTGTTGTTTCCTTTTTCTATTTCCATGGCCTCCCTTATTCTTTTCTTAATGTAGTTTTCTTCTCTTACCAATAACCTCGTTTTATCAATGCAAATGTGGTGTGAGGTGTTGTGTGAGTGTTCCACGAGAGCATATTTGTGGGATCAATCTCTACATATGTCAGATGTGTTCTCTTTTAGATGCTTTTGTAGTGATTGTCCCATTTCCCCAATATAAACTTTGCCACATGAGCATGGGATTTCGTAAACTCCTTTTGGTTATATTGGATCTAGAGGGTCTTTTTCCTTATCTAGTAGGTTTCTTATGGTGTTTGTGGGGGCGAAGGTTACGGTGATGTTTTTTCTTCTTAGGATCTTGGAAATTCTATCGATGGTGCATTTTAAGTAGGGTAGTCTGATATTTGGGATATCTAATGTTTTTTGGGAGTGTTTTTTCTTCATGGATTTGTAGATGACCTTGTTGATGACATTAAAATAATGAAAATGCTTAATGAGGAAACCAATTTGGGTAATTGAGCCAAGAAAATTGCATGGAATTGGTTTGAGGCATGTTTTTGATGTTATCTTCACTTTCTAGCATCAGTTTCATTCTTCATGGGATCCACACATCTAGCATTCACCACTTGGGGGAGATTTGATGTATTTTGAGGGGCACGACTTAGTGACGTTAGTCACTTTATGTTATGGTTATTGATTATATCTTATGAATCTAGGTTTTATGTATTTCAAAGATCTATATATTAAAATGATCCATCATTGTAAACATGACTTTTGGCTCTGAATCTTTTGGAATAATAAAATATTTTTGCAAAAAATATTGGAAGCTTTGTTGAATGTCTTGTATAGATATTGGAACATCTTATTATCTCTAGAATTCTTGTGGATCTATGGATTTCCAACAACATATTGTAGGGTGTCATCCTCTTGGTGAAGGAACTGAGGGGAACTGTTGTGACTGAGCTCCATAGAATTCTCTCAAGTCCACATTGATTTAGGTAGTATATTTATTGTTTCTTGTGTCCATATTAATGTTCTTTGATTCATTTCCATTGTCATTTTGTATCTCTTTTTGTAAATCAATTCTTACATTGTAGATCTCTCTTGCAAGAGGAGGATGCACTTGGCATCTTGGAGGGAGAGTGATTTCACTTGGAGAGGCATAGAAAATGGTTGTAATTGATCACAGAGAGAATATCATCGCCATATAATGTTAGTATAAATTATTTCCAGGTACGTTTGTATATATTTTATTTTTCTGGAGCTTAATCTAATTGTCACCACAAAACCCTTTTCTTTCAAACCCTAGTTTTTTACATCTGATAGACTAGGTAATTATTTGATGACGACCATCAAAACCCACTTACCAATACACATAAAAATCCTATATCAAAATTTTTAACTCAATCCAACTCCATTTACCCTAGGATCTAGCACTAGTCTTCTCTAGGTGGGACGCCCTCCTTAGGATTTTTGTCAATTCTTTATATCTATCAGTTGGGTATGCTTGAACCCATCTCAAATCAACATATATATTCTTCAGAATCTATATCTAGTAATTTTAGATCCCTATCTAATCCCTTACGTCCATTTTTTCCCTAATTGAATAGACCTTAGGTGGATCTAACTTGGGTGTTTCTCCTTTGTACTAGATTTGTCTAGATCTAGTTTTCCTAAATTCCTTGTGGTACATTTCTCTTCAAGTTGGGAAATTTTTCATTACCTTAAGCCTCCCCAAATTATCCCTAGCCTCACCTACCACATTCATATTCCTAGATATAATCAAATATACTAATTTCTCATCTCTGGTATCAATTATTTATCCCTTATAGTGTCTTGAGTAGGTTCGCTAGCCTTCATAGGTTAGTAAGGTCCCCCCCTTGATCATTCTATAGTTTGGTCTAAAATGACAAGAGACCATCTGGTGTGACAAATACCTCTCATTAGTAGTGGACGAGGACCTTGGGGTGTCACCAGTTAACTACCTCACCTCTACCGTCCCGAATAAGATACCTTTAGTGGGTAGCTACACTTTGTGTGATAACATGTTTTGGTGTTGTTTCCAGAGAGGTAGAGGCTTACTTCTGGTGTCTACGGGTAGTTTCATTCATGTTTGTCTTTTGAATTACATTGCATCTGGATTGAAATTTAGTGAATTCATTTTTCATTTCTTAACTTTACATTCACATATTTTTCTCTCTCGCATCATACTTCCCCAATGACAGATCTTTCAGTGATTACATTTTTCATTTCACCTTGCAACTCCATAACGCGACTCCACTAGAGAACCCGTATAGAGACTCCATTAGGGAATCTTAAAGTTATCAATCAAAATGAACCCAATTTTTTTCATGTACTTTTCACAAGATGTATAAGAATTGTCTACAAGTGTAAATAATCTTAAAAAGAACAAACGTAATTCACCATTTCAGTATGAGGATGCATATGAATATGATAATAGGTATGAGCCTGAGTATCAATATTTTTACAATAATTGTAATTCTCTTCTTCTGTGTAATACAATTTTTGTCGTAACTACCCCTGATAAATTTGTAAGTCAACATGAACCTAGATGTGAGTCCCAGCCAAGTCCTCATAGCTAAGTAACCAGAGTCATTAGAAAACAAGACAACCCATCTCATTTTGACTTTTCTGAAATACCTGGGGAACCTCATCCTATGCCAAATGATTACATTAGGTGGCTTCCTCAGTTTAGTGAAAAAAATGATGTATATATTTAAATTCATTTGGATACTCTTTGGGATTATATGGAAATTAAAGGTGTGAAAAATAAATATGTTTATATGTGAGCCTTAGGTGCATCCTTACAAGGGGATGTTTGATCATTTAGCACCAAGATCTATTACTAGTTATGACATGTTTACAGGGTTTTAATTGATAAGTGGGGTAGGAACACTGATGATTCTTTAGAGTGTCAATCTAGTAATGATTGTGTTATGGATGATCAATATATTGATAATTTTCTTGCTCGAATGGATCATTCTTCTCTTGAGATGTTCCAAATTACGAGTGTCCCTGCGATCCATATGAATATTACAAAATATTTTGATAATAATTCTTCAAAACCTCATGATGGAATTAAAAGGGATATTAATCAATCCATACGATATAGTTTGTTATTATTACCTAGAGCGGTCACAAATCAAAATTTAGATATAATTTGTGAATGGGAATGTAAAAAAAAACCATCAAGAAACATCTATATTTGAGACTTCCATTTATGAGTCCAATAAAGATCCTTTAGAAGAGAAAATCCATAATCAATTTCTGGTTGACGATAATTCGAGTCAATTTTTAAGCCATCCAATTATTGATTCACACTTTGCTCATATTTCTACACAAGACGAAAAATTTGAAAACAATCAAATGTTTGTTGAGGATAAATATTATGGTCATATAGTGGTTGAATACCAAGTTTGTGAGGATAATAGGGGTGTTAAAAATGAACCTATTAATCCTTTTCCTTATCAAATGGATGATGATGATGATTTATCCTCAGTTGAGCATGATGAGCAATCTAAAGAAGAAAAATCACATGATTATGCTGATATGATTGTGAGCGAACTTGACCAGGACCATTCTTTGATACAATTTTCAAGTCAGAATCAATGTCCAAATAGTCATGAAGAGATTTCTAAGAATGTTTCCCTTAATGTTGTTGGTATTCCCCATCAAGCCTTTGGTAAAGATGATTTCGTTTATGAGAATTATCATAATGAGTTTAGTTCTTAGGAGGTTAGTGTTAATATTTCCAATTTTCTTAAATAATGCCCCATATCTCATGCAAGATTGGCGCTAGCACCTTTAGGCGATGTGAATCAAGTTTCTATTTTTCAATCCACCCTCCAATCCCAATTTTTGAAGTCTTTTTATATGGTTTCATGTTCCAATCAAGATTTAACTTGCAAACCTTCGATAAGGAGTCTTGAGAGTTCCAAGTGGTCAATGGCAAAACATTTCATCTCCTTTTAAGTCAACCTTGGTGGATGATATTTTCAAATTTTCAAATTCCTTTGATTAAGTGATTGAAAAGCTCTGTAAAAATAATTTCCATATTTTCTCTATTTTTAAACTACAAATTGGGTTAATCTCGATCTCTAGTTTATTAATCTCTAATTTGTCCCCATTTTGTTTCACCATTCTCCCAATTTTGTTTCACCATTGATACTAATGTGAATATGATTGAGTGTACTAAACAAAAAGATGCGGGAAATAATGATATCCTTAGAGGGATAAATCATGTGATATATTATTTTTCATCAATTTTAAACTTGCATATTTTTATGATCCCATTGATGTTTGAATGGAGGTAGTTTGTAAAATTCAATCTCATCATTGGCATGGTATTATCTCACAATACTCATGTCTTTATTTAATTTTCAAACAACAAGTTAGAATGGTGTTACTTTTCATTCATATTGCTTCCTAGCCATATTTAACTTGTTGCAACATTAACTACAAATAAAAGACAATTTGATATTTTCAGTAGGTGGCTACATTGGATCTATGATTTTACTTAGCACTTGCTTGTCTGGTTAGGGTAGGATAGGTAGGATTTGAATAAGCTCCTTTGAGTAGTATGTTTGAGTATTCAGTGTTGAATGGTCCCGTGTCTTTGTTTTTCAATCTAAGTCTTCTAGGCCATTGATTATGGCCCTTGTCTATCTTTTGAAATATTTGTGGCTAATAAATTTTGCAACTGCTTAAGAATTATTATATTATATTTTTACTTTCATCATTTACTTCGCACACTTATTTTTCAGTATTTACTTTCCAATATGTTATTTCCAACATTTTAGTTTATCTTATGCCACATGTACTGCTCGGTAGTGTCATTTCCATCATGTGCAAGAACCATTTTTGTTGAAGTTGGAGCAGATTATCGAGTGCATGTTTGATGATGGATGGTCATTGTTGTGGACTAGTGATTTATGATGTTCTCATGCTCTCTCTCTGTAAGCAAGAATATTTCACCTTCTGCAGACAGAAGTTGTTCCTCTGGTCTGAATGGTACAGATCCAAAACAAATGAGTGAACAACAAAGGATGAAGACCTTCCCTGGATGTCATAGACACCTGGAATGCTGCTCAGATAGTAAACCTGTGTACCTACAACCAGATCAAACATGCAAACACATCAAAGCTACCAGAACATCATCTACTTATCCATGTTAGTGACTAAGGAATCTAACAACATTTATATGTGAAATCAAAACAACAGTAATGTGGGATGGAAATCAGCTTTGCATTAAGATGAATGGATAAGTTTACAACAAATTAAGCCTTAGTGTTGACATGCATCTCCATGAAACCAACACTTCATCCCCATAAGCTCCAACTTTACTCTCTATGCTCTCAAATGGCCTGGGCCAAGTGGTCAATCCAACATCATAACAATACCTCTATGGTTCTCTCCCTCAACCATGGACATGAGCTTGTATTTATAAGGCTCAATGGATAGGAATGGTTGAGAGATTTGAGGATGAGGTGGCCTCTAATATCCTATGATGGGGGATCTCAAGCTCAACTGACCCACAATAACAGGGATAAGGGAGGACATGAGGCTCATGATCTAGAAGCCTCGATAAACTTTTCTTTTTCCCATTTTACCCAGGTTACCGCTTTTCTCCTCTTATGACAGAGCGGTTTACCTTATAAATGCTTATGGACCAAAGGCCGTAGGTGGTGGCACCACTTATGGCAAACAAGATGCAGGCAGTGTGAGCAAGGTACCGCTCATGGTTAACGGGGAAAGTGCGGTGCTAAGTATTTTTATGTAAGATTGACAAACAACATGGGTTTCCACTCCAAGTGTTGGGATTAAGGGAAAATATGTAAGTCAAAGGTCTTATCACATGGTGGTGACATAATTTGGGTATAACATCGTGCCCCCCAAAGCATGAGTCTTAGAGGGATATGATAAACGAGAGCTTTGAGAGAACAAGTTGTCACTTCGAGGTGAAAATGTCAGCTCGATCAGAGCATGTCATCAAGTAGGCATCTATAGTACATCAATATTTTTTATTCATAGACACAAGTAACCAACTCATGGCTGTAGACAAATACAAGGCAGATCCATGGGAGGAATAAACAAGCATGGCTACTGGAATACAGCGTAGATCCATGTGATAGAGGACTCAAACTTGGACATAGATACCAGACATACAATGTAGATCTATGTCATACAGACACAAATTTGAGCATAGCCATGACCATAAAAATGTGGATCCATGCTAGATATACAAAACTCCATCGCAACCTAGGGAAAAACAATGAGCACTTTAAACAAATGCCCAGCGTCTTCATCTCATTTTCTGCAAAGTACGATTCTATCCATGTGATTACAATGATCTGAAGTCAAACATGGTAGAAACCACTTGATTATCGGCCAATGATTTGAACTATTAACAAGTGCGAGGGATATCACCAATGACGTCAATGATTCCCAAGGTACCCTAGTACAATCTATTGAGTGTGAATAGATGTCCTGATGTCGAACACCCAGTCGATTCTATAGATCAAAGGTCAATGATGTGAACCTATGTCGAGAGCAAGAGAATATCTCATTAAGGCATACAAATCTCAAGGTACTAATTTTTTGTTTCTAAGACTATTTCCTGGATGATGAGCTGATGTCGATGGGAATAGTCTCATCAAAGGAGGGCCATGATGAGTCCCACATCGACGACACGAAACTTGAAACATACTTCTGGAATGATGTGAATGTAGTAACCATAGGACTGACTCAAAAGGTACTGACACAGAGAATGTTCTGACTACAGAGGAAAAAATTCTTCAACTTCCCTTTGAACATCGGGAAACATGAAAAAATACTTGGTAGCATGACCGAATGGGACAAATAAACAATGCGACAGTGGATAATGCATTCTTTTGAAAGACTCAAAGGAGTGGCATGACTCATGAAAGTGGATCATCATGGAGATCAGTTGAATACCCAATTGACTAAAATGATATGCATACAAGTTCCATGTTCAAAGGTAACGACACACTACTACCATTTATTTTCAAAATGATTCCCTTCCCATTTCCCCCATCATGATTGATGTGTGCCTCTTTTTGGTTTTACGAGTTCAAAGAGGGTAACAAACACTTGGTATAGCTCATCCAAAGACAAGTCCAAACTCATATGTTTTACGAACCTGAGAGAGGAGGGGTTCGTTCCCAAAAACGGGTCTCTCAATGATTTATTTAACGAGTCCAATGAAAGAAAAATCGGTATAGTTCATGTTTAGAGAGTCTGAATGACCACGGAAGAAGACTCCAAAGGGTCCTTTTTCGTATGATTTAGTCCCTAAGGCCTGAAAAAGTGTAAAATCATACCTTAGAGAACTCTTCCAGTCATGATTGGCTGGAGCATTCCTTTTTCGTAAATATTCCATTCGAACCAAAAAAGAGATAACCTACCGTCGGAGAGACAACTCTTCAAATGCTTTAACGAGCATGAAGAAGACAAGATCGCTTGACTATCTTTTCACATTTTAAGAGTCCGAAAAGACCTTAAATAAGACTCTATTAGATTTTTTCATGTTTGAATCCAAAGCACGAAAAAGTAATAAACTAAGCTCAAACCAAATTTCATGTTTTAACCAGAGCACGAAAAATGAAAAGTAAGCTCAACACCATCTTACTATTTTTAACTCGCTCGAAGATCAGTTGAAAGAATACTCGAAGATTAGTTTCATTTTTACGCAAGCTCGCAACCAATGGGTAAACTATGCTTGAAAAATCCCATTAACATGATATACAGAGGTTGGAATCTTGCCCCAACATGATTTCTAGTGAAGCCTACCCCTAGCATGGTTTCTAGGGGCTCGACATGCCCCACAGGATTCGTTTCGACTGGAGATTATTCTTCCATACCCAACCTAAAAACCTGGTTACTAATGTGAGAATGTTCACCAGGGGGGTAGGAAGAACGAGAATCAGGCAGGTGAAAAGAAGGTTCAAGTTCTAACACTAAAGTGAAGACTCGACTCAAACGAAGGGAGTCTGTTTCATTTTGACACAAGCTTGAAACAGAAGGTAACTATGCTTGGAACATGGTTTCATTTTTATGCAAGCTTGAAACCAAAAGGTAAACTATTCTTAAGGAAACCTACTTCATTTTTTAATGAGCTTGAAATAGAAAATGAACTATGCTCAAGAATGATTTCATTTTTATGCAAGCTTGAAACCAAAAGGTAAACTATGCTTGAGGAGATCTATTTCATTTTTTAATGAGCTTGACATAGAATGGGAACTTTTATCAAAGGCATATGTTTCATTTTTTAATGAGATTGACATAGAATGGGAACTATGCTCACACCAAGGTTTCATTTTTATTCAAGCTTGAAACCAAAAGGGTAAACTGTGCTTAAGGAGTGGTTTTATTTTTTAACGAGCTTGAAACCAAAAGTAAACTATACTCTGAAACCTGCTCCTACCCAACATGATATCCAGAGGTTGGTAGGTTTCCCCCATTACATAAAATCTAGTGGCTTAGCTCCATTATGATGTCCATAGACTAGAGCCATGCCCCCCATTTTACCTATGATGGGAAGAAGCTAACTAGAAGAAGGGGAAGGAGCCATAAGAACATGCACCACATTCATGGTAGTCTAATTACTAGGAGTAATGCGATGGTCAGGCGTAACAAAGGAAAGTTGATCAATGGTCACCATCTTCCCATCATGGGGAAAATGCATAACTCTAAAGAGTGTGGACACAACATCCTTCATGGCATAAACATAATCACGTCCAAGGAGCATATTTAAATCTAAAGGACCATGGACCACCATAACATCAATGTAGACAGTTTTCCCTCCTAATGTAATAGGAAAATAAGGAAGGGTCCCTAAAGGTGCAGTAGGTCTTCGATTAAAATCCATTATCTGATTGGTGGCTGGCACAAGATGAGGAGAACCTAAATCTTTCAAAGCAGTTGAGGATAGAATACCAACAGAAGCCCCTTCGTCAACAATAGTGCGAAGTATCCGCCTAACAGTAACATTCACAACTATCTGGAAAGGAACACTTGAATGAAGATGAGACTCTGTTAGGTTACTCCAGTCAAAGGAAATAACATCACTACTCGGAGAGGGTTCTGTTGAAACATAAAAAATTTCCTCTTGTCGAGAACAATCAGAACGAAGCATAAAAACTTTAGCTGAATTCAGTTCATTCTCTACTGGAAGAGAAGAACAAGACAAAGATTTGGTCAAAGAGACTACTGCAGTGTTAACGCTCTCTAATGAAAGAGAGGGATTGGGTGGAAATGACATCGACTCGACGACTTTAACTTCACTCTCCAAAGGAAGAGTGGGATCAACCATAGATAAATCTGAATTGACCACTTGGTCAACCAGTGGGGGATCGAGGGATAACTTAATATCGCTTGTTGGAATCACCTGTTGATGATCAGTAATATTTCCAACCAACGCAAAGCTTCATCCATGCTTGGACAAAGAAAAGTACGATGCATAGCCTTGCATATCAAACAAGGATACAAGACTTTACCCTTACGACCTTTTACCAATGGGTCACTAGTTGAGGGAGTATTGCCAACATGATGATCAGAGGTTGATGACACCGATGGTTTGGACCTTTTAGACCACTCTTCTTGTACATGGGAGAGACTGGGACACTCCTTAAGAAGGCGGTCCCCCTTGCAAAGCTTACAAGGGAACTTGGGTTTTCCAAGTGTTCTCTTAGAACAGGCACCATCAAGAGCAGATGGTTGCTGATTTTTCTCTTTCTTATCCTTCTTCTTCTTACCCTTCCCTTTCTTCTTCTTATCACCATGACTACTAAACATAAAGCTTTATTCAAGCGAACAGGAAGAAAGAGATGAAGCCACAACCAGCGAAGAAGGAGAGGGATTAGGTTGAGGTTGATCCTCTCCCAGAGGAGAGGTGACATTTGAGACATTAGGTGTAATAGGAATCACCGAATTAAAAATCCAGACCGGTAATCCTATGGTTAATCCAGGAATATTTAGAGTGGCAATAAAGGGAGCACCAATACCTTCACTTGGAGGGAATACAAAAGGTACACCTTAGAAAGGGATCTCTTGATTGGTAGTCCCAGATAGGGATTCCATCTCTAAACTCTCTAAAAACCTCCTAACTACCATGCACAAGCAAGTACTACTCAAACTAAAAGCAACAAGGAAACATTTGAAAGGAGTGGATAAGAGTCAGGAATCTCACAGGATTATCAAGACTTTACAAGCTTCACTCGTAAAGCCAAGACAGCCAAAATGTTAACTCATTTGGTCTAAGGATTCCTAAAAGGGTCTCCCGATATACGCAAGGTACGTGGGAGCTCAAATCGGTAGTAGTGCTATCTAATGCATAACCGTTCACAAGGGGCCTTCCTATATACAATCGAGTATGTGAAGTACCTTTCTATATACCTCAAGGTTACGTGAAATGTCGTTCAATATACTGACGGTACGTGGAAGAACCACGCAAGTCCTGGGATGTAATGTGGACGAGTAACGACAGCTCCTACGCTTAACAATGCCTGAACACGTCTCTAACTTATCACTCAAATTGCTAAATGTCTTAACCTAGTACTACCGTTAATTTTATCTTGTGCATTTAGGTGGAACGATGGAGTGAAAACTTGAATTTAAAGAAAATGCACACTGATCTATATGATAATGCAAGTTTTCCTCTTCAATGAAATTCTACCTAAGAGAGGGAGAGAGATTTACTTTTCTTCCAAAAAATGCACACCCAAATGCAAATGAAATTCTATCTTTTCAAAAGAAAAGGGAAATATCAATGCACCCCAACAATATTCAAGGCAAATAAAAAAGAGATCTAGAGAACATCAAACATAAATAAACCAAAAATGTTTCCTATCTTTTCATGCTCGAAAAATATGCATAAAAACTTAGAGGAAAGATTATTTCACTAACGTTTCCACACAAAACTAACCGTTAATGCACGCAAAGTTGAAAACAGATATTTCTTCTTAATGAAAGTAAGATCTAGAATTTCAAACAATCATATACAAAACAAGAAGAAAATTGTTCAACAACGCTTGCAAATAAAGCAAAGGAGAGAGAAAACTAAACTTCTCTTTGAAACAGATAAGGAAACGAAGAACCAATCTTTCCTACCAAGCACTGAAAAAATCAGCATGCAAAAGGAAACAAGAATCACCCCAAGCAAAGAAAGACTCAAAACAGCACGGATCACTCATGCATTCCAAATCCAAAACAAGCCAAAACCTACTCATGAAAATGAAATGTATATTTCCAATTCCAATGAATAATATCTAAAGAAAAGAGCAAGAGGTTTCAAGAAAAGAAAAGAATGTAAAATCTAATGCAAGAAACACAAACTCTCTTTGAATGCAAAAAAATAGAACAATCAAAAGTACACTTCATTTTCATCAAAAACTAAGCCAAAAACACACAAAAATCAAAATACAAAGTCTGGAACAGGGCCTACCTGGCATCGTGTTGGAGGGGTCTTGATAGAGCGGTTCTGGACCAGCACTGCTTCTAGATAATAGGACTTAGGCGGTGGCACCGTGTGCTGCTAATAGGGTTCAAGCGATGGCACCGCTTATTGCCAAGAACGCATGAGTGGTTCCCTGAATAGATCTAAAACACAAAGGAGAACGAAAGATCAAGTCATAAATTGATCAGATCAAGGTAAAAAATGATAGATTGAGAATAAAAGAGAGCATAAAAGGTCGAAATAATTCATATCTAGATAGATCTAGAAGTTTCAAACCAAAATTCACTGAGTCAGATAGCAGATCTGACTGAAGAGAGTTGGAGATGGAGCTCGAATTCGGACAAGAGTTGAAGAAATGAGGAAGATCAGATCAACTGATACATATATTTATCCCCAGCAGATTCGCCAGATTCCTCAGCAGGAATATTTCACCTTCTACGAACAAAAGTTGTTCCTCTGGTCTGAATGGTTCAGATCCAGAACAAATGAGTGAATGACAAAGGATGAAGACCCTCCCTGGATGTTGTAGACACTTGGAATGCTGCTTCGATAGTAAACCTGTGTACCTGCAACCAGATAAAACATGAAAACACATCAAAGCTACCAGAACATCATCTACTTATCCATGTTAGTGACTAAGGAATCTAACAACATTTACATGCGAAATCAAAACAACAGTAATGTGGGATGGAAATCATCTTTTCATTAAGATGAATGGAGAAGTTTACAACCAATTAAGCCTTAGTGTCGACATGCATCTCCATGAAACCAACACTTCATCCCCATAAGCTCCAACTTTACTCTCTATGTTCTCAAATGGCTTGGGCCAAGTGATCAATCCAACAACATAACAATACCTCTATGGTTCTCTCCCTCAACCATGGACATGAAATTGTATTTATAAGGATCAATGGATAGGAATGGTTGAGATATTTGTGGATGAGGTGACCTTTAACATCCTATGATGGGGGATATCGAGCTCAACTGACCCACAATGACAAGGATAAGGGAGGACATGAGGCTCATGATCTAGAAGCCTCGAGAAACTTCTCTTTTTCCCCTTTTACCTAGGGTACTACTTTTCTCCTCTTATGACAGAGCGGTTTAGGTTAGAAATGCTTATGGACCAAAGGCCATACGTGGTGGCACCACTTATGGAAAAAAATATGCAGGCAGTGTGAGAAAGGTACCGCTCATGGTTAACAGGGAAAGCACAGTGCTGAGTATTTTTATGTAAGATTGATAAACAACATGGGTTTCCACTCCAAGTGTTGGGATTAAGGGAAAATATGTAAGTCAAAGGTATTATCACATGGTGGTGACAGAATTTGGGTATAACACTCTCCCTTAGAGCACTTGTCCCAATTCGATCTAGATGTTTTCACATATATAGTAGTTAGGCTACCATTTTTCTTGAACAATCCTAAGCATAATTTATAACTAGTCCTTTACTTTGAGATCAATAGATGGTGAGCTTCTAGTTGATGATCAATATTATTCACTTGATCCATAACATTCAAATGATTAGTTTCATGCCATGTCTGAGTTATCCATTTTCATATCATAGAGCAGAGCTTATGGCAGTTCCCATTAAATACAGTAGCAATGTTTAGTGCCTTCAAGTTGTACAAATCAGATGTAGGTATATAAAGCAGGTGAATCATGGATATGTACATGTGGATTTAGGTTTTTCTCCGATTTATATTCTAGTAGTTATACTTGGTTGATAATGGTTATATGTTGGTGATAGTGTATTAGTTTTCATTGAAATCTAAAATAGAAGTGATCTAGTTGTTATTCTCAAGATATTCTTTTGTATACTCAATGGTCATGCCCTACTTTTAGTATGGATTTGGTCATTTCCCTTTTGGGACACAGCTTGCTATCCCTGGAACCATATTGACTGTCTATATCCATATGTTTCCTTCCCTTCTTTCTATTTAACCCTGACTTGTAACTTGACTTGTGATATCTAGGATTTCCACTACCTTCCACTCTATGTTGCAATAGGTCTCCATGTCAAAAATGTGTGTCGGTGTTGGTTTGTGTGATTTACATCACAAGGATTGTCTTCCTCTAGGTCTTGAACATAATAACAATGTTTCTAAAATATATTGCAAATAAAATGTAAAATTCAACCAGTTTCCACGAGACGAGCACTCATCCTTTGCATGATGTGAGGTCGTTTCCTCCAAAGGGAAATGGGGTGGTAACTCCATCGCATCTATGGACAGTGGTAGGAAATGAAGGTCATACCGATTCATTATCTGAGGCTCTCCAAACTATCCAGGGCACCTGATCTTGGAGGATGGCTAGTTAATTAAATTATTAATGAAGTAAACATTTTAAAAAGAGTTAATGGCCAAAGGATGAGCACTCATCCATTGTATAATGTACAACTCATTTTCCCCTATAAGGAAACATGACAAGGATGGAATTTCAAGGATATTCCTTTGTCATTTTCTAGAAGCCCAAAAGGATTTCAAGGCACCTTCCTTTGGAGGGTTTTTGTCTAGATTCTAGTGTATCATTATCATTATTCAACCCATCTATGAGATAAGTGATTCCATTCCCTATTATTCACCTACTCCAGACTATTTGTTGTGTGGATTCCTTTTTCCCTTTAGCCTAGATGTTTACTGTGTCGAGTATCAAGTCATTCCCATGGCATTACCTTGTTTTATTTACCTTCACCCTTGATTAGAAAAATGGACAAATCCATAAATGAGTATACGCTTGAGGTTGTTGTTTATAACAATGAATTACTTTGATTTGGATGTATTATTTATATGCATTGTGCTTATAATCGCCAACAAAATCCACTTGTACTTTAGTCTTACTACTAACATAGATAACTGAGCATGCCATATCCATTTTGTACTTGCACCATCAAATATTTTCATTTGGGCCATAATTTTGATCAATCTCGACCTAGTTAACTCATTTTGATCAATCTTGACCTGGTCAACTCATTTCGACCAAGTCAACAGCAGGACCCGGGATGGTTTTTGGCCTATGGTGTTGGATTATGATTATTTGTGGTCTATCAATTTTCATTTGACATATTCATGTTGCATATGATGGTTTATAAGTGTGGATTGTGTTATTATTCTAATTATCAACATTTACATGCTTTTTTATTATTGTTACTCTAGCTTGGATGGGGCATTTGATGTATATTTTTTTATGGACATGGTGTTTGAGTACTCTTTACTAGTATATTTGGGCATTCTAAGTCCATTGTTGTACTCAATTTTTAGTTTCAGACACTTGCATTATATTTATGGGTCAGTTTATCAGTTTGTTGTAGTTTGGCCACAATAAATTAAAATAAAATGCTTTTCAGTGGATAGTTGTTTCTCCTAGAGTGCCACAGGGGAACATATTGTGTAGCTAGTCAATATTACCATATTTATATGGTGGTGGTTCCAGTTTTGTGGTTATTTTATTACTAAGTTCATTCAGCATTAAGATATGAGCATTTTTTTTCCCAATGCAACATTTTGACACATTAAAATATTGAAAATGGCTAATGAGGAAACCGATTTGGGTAATTGATGCAAGGAAATGGAATGGAATTGGTCTGAGGCATGTTTTTGATGTTGTCTTCACCTTTTGGCATCAGTTTCATTCTTGGTGGGGTCCACATGTCTTAACATTCACCACTTGGGGGTGTTTTGATGTATTTTGAGGGGCATGACTTAGTGACTTTAGTCACTTTATGTTATGATTATTGATTATATATTATTATTGTGCCATGGGTTCATGCTAGAGAAGGGCATGTCATACCTTCTATCCCCACCATGTGCTATGTTATGACTTATTGTTATATTTTATGTGGTGCACCCCTCCCTTGGGAGTCTTAGTGAGTGCACCCCTCTTATTTGTGAGTTGATCCATGTGATGTATATCTAGATAATCTTATATTTTTATTAGAGTAATGTTATTTTATGATATTATCCCTTGATATTTTTGGATCTAGGTTTTATATATTTGAGAGATCTATATATTGAGATGCTCTCTCATTTTAAAAATTAATTTTGGCTCTTAATATCTTGGAATATGTGAAAATATGATTCACATCAAGATCTAGGAGCTAAGGGAATCCTCACAACTCAATAAATTCACTAACTATGCAGAAAAATAGTGAATAGAGAAAAATTAACACATAGGAATAGTGCCAATAACTGAAGTTTCTATTATTCTCCAACATGTAAATATGTCTAGAACATCAATATAATACAATAGGATAAAATTGTTATCCTTTGGAGGAAAATTGGATGCATACATGTGGCAGGCTTAGATTGGACCTCAAACCCCCTAGGTGGACCAGTGAGCTCCTAAACCACATCAAATGGTCATGAATGGCCATGTGAAAATGGATGAAGCATACTGGGACATAAATGAGGGTAATATAGGCATGGTGGAGTGCATGGGTGAGTGGGAGTGGCTCTAGGAAGCAATAAATGGTCCAAAAGAGCCAAAAACACCCAAATACCATGCATAAGTGCCTCTAGTCAACAAGTTTCCTTGTTTTAAGGAGTGGGAGCACACCAAATACTAAACATTCATAAATGAGGGCACATGTGTCTCCAGAATGATCAAATATGGGCACATGGGTGCATTAATGAGTCCAAAATGCCAAAATACCTTACTTGACCAACATAACCAAGGTTTGGACCATATGACATTAGTACAAAACAAATGAAAATGTGTCTTGGGTGTATATGTCCATGGTACTAGGTGATATGATGCTTTAAAACCCCCATTAATCTTGACTTAGTGTAGCAACATCAAAAAATTGAGGCCTTGGAAACTAAGGTTCAAGTCACCTCTTACAAAAATTTATTTGTCCATATAACCAAGGTAAGGAGGAAAACCTCTTGGGAACAAAAAAAATCCCCTAAAAAATGTACATAGAGAAAAATATGAAATTGAATATTAGTAATTACCATGTGCACCCACTCCAAGAAGTGATCTCAGTTAGGTGAATGTCTTGTCTATGAATCTCTTGGTGAAGATGTCACCAGTTTTCTCTGCATATGTGTAATATTGCAATGATATCACGTACTCATGCACCAAGCTCATGATGTAGTGCATGTGTTTCTATATGTGATTGGTCCTCTATCTCTGTACTAGATCAATGGAAATCTTGATTTCACTTTGATTGTCACACCAAATGATAGTGGGTGAATCAAATGCAAATCCAATCTCTCCAAGAATACCTTGCAACCACACACATTGTGTAGGTGTGTTCACTTCTCCTCTGTACTCGGCCTCATCCGATGAAAGGGATATAGTGTGTTGTTTATTACTTTACCAACATATGAGACCATGTGAAAGCATGAATAGATAACCTGAAGTGGAATTTCTGTTAATGGAATATCCATCCCAATTAGAATCAGTAAATCCAACTAGCTCTAGTGGAGAACTAGCAACATAGCATACCCCGAAGTGTTTGGCTCCTTCCGCATAATGAAAGATAATTTTTGAATCATTTAAATGAATATAATGAGGCTCCTACATATATCTTGCAATATCAACTTCTGCATAATCCAAATCAGGTTGGGATTGTATGAGATACAACAAGCTCCCAACTAGTTGTCGATACAGTGAGTTGTCCACCAATGGAGATTAACCAAAATCACCTAGTTTCACTCCCGAAAGGAAGGGCCATCTTTCTACCTTAAATTCATCCATTTTGAACTTCAATAACAGGTCTACATCATACTTTTATTGTCTGACATTTATCCCTGAATCATATTTCTCAATCTCCAAGCCAACAAATTGTTTCAAAAATCCAAGGTCAATCATTGAAAACTCACTATGCAAAGAATACTTAATTGAAACTATATCATCAATGCAACTTATAGTGATAAAAATATCATCAACATATAGTACTATTACCTGAAATGAATCACCTATATTCTAAAAATGTAAATTAGGATCATATTTTCATCTTTCAAAGCCTAGTGAAGGAAGAAAGTTGTCCATCTTGGCATACCAAGCCCTAGGGGATTGCTTGAGGTCATAGAGATACTTCTACAACCTGAAAACAAGTGAAGTATCATTAATGAAACCTTCATGATGCTGCATAAAAATATACTCATGAATGTTAGCATGAATAAAATCACTCCTCACATCGATGTAGTGAACCTCCCATCACTTGGATGCAGTTGTGGACAAACTATCTTGATAGAATCCATCTTTGCAACTAGTGAAAATGTATATGTATAGTACACTCCTTGGAATTAAGAGAATCCTTTGGAAACCAAGTTTTAATTTTACTTTATATCATAACCATATTCATCTACCTTGGTCCTAAGACCCACTTACATTGCACTAGTTTCCTCTTGGAAGGTATAGGAACCAACTCCCAAGTTTCATTTTCTTGCAAAGACTTGAACTCTTCTTGAATGGATGTTTTCCATATTGGGTTAAGTGATGCTTCATGATATATATGAGGATCAGATCCAACCATTATAAATCATCTCTATGAAATATGCAATTCACAAGTGGAGAAGGCACTGTGAAATTGAGATTTAGTCTTCCAAGAGTCTAGTGGATCTTTAGCAAGATCACCAGCTACGTGTATGGTTTTCTCAGACCACTTTGGACTTATGGGTGATTCATGATCTGAATTTATGTCATCAAAATCATATTCAATATCAGAATCATAAAAACCAGAGAAAGAATCATCACTTACATCATCATGGAGTGGAGGATGTGAGCATTCCCCCTTGACGAGTTAGATCTCTTGCATGGGCTCTTCTTCAAACCGTACACTCCTTGAAATGAATTTTTTCTGAGATGAGGGATAAAATATTATTTATCCCTTTGAATATTCATCATATATCTTCTTGAGAGGATTTATATCCCAAGGCTTTGACCCAAAAACCCTGAAATGAGAAACATTGGGCTTGTGACCACTCCAGGCCTCAAATGAAGTTTTCCCTTCCAATTCTTTGTGGGGATATTTGTTCTGAAAATATGCAACACAATGTATGAATTCATCCCATATATTAGGAGACAAATCCTTATCCTCCATCATGCATTTTTCCATCTCTTTCATATCTCTTATCTTGTGCTTTGCAACCCCATTTTGTTGTGCTGTGTACGACACAAAAATGTTTCGTTTGAATGACACTTTCATGACATAGCTGATGTAATTTGTTGCTGAAATACTCCTTGCCATTATCATTCCTAAGAAACTTTATTTTGTTCCCACTCATATTCTCAACTAAATCTTTTAACACTTTGAAAGTTCCAAAAACTTCAGATTTTTTCTTGAGAAAATACACCCAACAGTACCTCGAGAAATCATCTATGAAATTCAACACATACCTTGAATTCCCATATGAGGGTGTCGAAAGAGGACCTGTCAGATATGAATGGATCATATAAAGCACTTGGACATACCTCCTTACCTTTCCTTTGTCATATTTTCGCTCAACATGTTTCCCCACTATGCAACCCTTGCATGTGCCTTTGGAAAACTTAAAACTTGGAAGCCCTTCAACCATGTTTTCTTTTCTTAGTGCTTGAAGGTACTAGTAGTTTAGGTGTCCAAACATCTCATGCCATAGTTTTTTGGTCTCATTGGCATGTGACAAGAGCACATTCCCTTGGGATTAAGGAAGGAAGTGAGAGAACTTATACATTCTCGAATCATGGTCAGCAAAACTGTAATGTCCCTTTTTAAGGAATTTTATTACAATGAGCAATTTTTCATTTTATTCCCTATTTCGACCTTTGACTAGTTTTGATGTCTAGGTCTCCAAATTGACCCAAATTCTCCCAAATATTATGAGAAGTTATATGACTGGTATTAATACTTGAATATGATTTTCAGGGATGATTTATGAACCTCCAAATACTTCTGCAACCTTGTTTAATATTCTTTCCAAGGTAGGAGTTTTCACTAGCAAATTGGGGTTCCAATTCCCCTAGGGTAAATGCTGAAAATGGCTTTCCAAATGCTCTCAAACCCACTCAAATTTCTGAATAGAGGAAGAGTATGTTTAAGGGACATTATTAATTTCTCATTTGTATCATTATTTAGTTTATAAATTCTTTTATAACCCTCTCCCAAACAGCTACAAAATCACTAGTTCGACCCTTGGGGAAATGGCACCAAATCTTCTCCCAATGCAAATAAATTGAGTAAGATGAATTAAAATGATTATTTTTTGGATCTGAAAATTGTAATAATCATTAATGTAATTCCATTGATCATAAATATATCATAGAAACATTATTTCATTCAAAAACATCAGCATTACAATTGCATACATCAATATAGTGGGGAAATGGTCATTGTTTTCTCATTAATAATCACTTTTACATACAACCATTTGGTATTTCAACCTGAGAATTTATGAATATGAATAAAATATTATATTAATATTTTTACAATCATAAATGTACCATGATAATCCCTCCCAAATAGTACAATAGCTCACCCAAAGCATAATCCCTCCATGAGCAAGAATATGCAATAAAGACTGGAAATGGTTGAGAGAATGTGTTTCACTAGAAGAAGACAAGAGCTTCCCTAAATATTAAACCTGAAAATACAAAATCCATTAAATCTCCATGAAAGACCTGAATTTCCTCTCCAAATACCAACTTGGGCGGGAATCTTTCACCCTAAAAATTGGCTAAGGCAAGAAACTAGTCATCCACTAGCTCTCTCTCTTCACAAATGCAAATTTATCAAATGATCAAAATACATTCTCTTGGTTGATACCTGTATTTTATAAACATACTTAGCCTTATAAGGTTACTAATCCATCCACAAACTCAATACAATTCAAATTAGGGTGTGTACTCAAGATTTTCCTTATGTCCTCCCTTCCCTAGCCTTCCATCTTACCCCAATTCAAGCAGGGACCCATTGAGCTTCCCAAACTCACATGAGCGCCTTCTTTGATGTTATATTTAGGCATGACATGTCATAATGGTCAGATTTAATCCTTCAGTTCTGCAATATGTCATAAATTTCATATCATCTTCATCATTGGTGTCATAGATGTCATAGATGTTAGGGAATCTAGCCCAAGTGTCCAAGAAGCTCCCATTTGACTCTTCCTCTCCCATGTAAGTTACATTTACTTCAAAATTCGACCTATGATTCATATGGAAAATTGAATTATATTTCTAACTCATCCAAGAACATTATGCTTCCCATGGATTCGAAATTGGAAGAGGAGGATGCCATGTGGCACAAAAATTCTAGCTTGTATGGGCCCCATAATCTCCATGTGTCTCCATGCTCCATTGCCACTTCAATTTTCTATTGTATTTATTTAATTAGCTCCATTATTAAATATGTATTCCATTCTAATTTATAAACATCATTTATTAGCTCCCTTATTAAAATTCCAAACGTATCCATCCAACCCAGAGAACTAGTAGGATTGATGGAATTGTCCTGCTATGCAATTATTTGAATGGGGACATTGCAAAAACCCACTGCAACAACTTGTCCTATAGAAATTTATGAAATATCCACATAATTTTGAGTAAATTTTACTCTCTTGGTCTTACCTATGTGTGTCATTTTATATACATAGATTAGGTTCGTTGCAATATCAGGCACAAACAACACATTATTGAAGTACCCATTATCTAGATCGATCCTGCCAATCCCTTTGGCTGGGATCTCAGATTCATCACCCATGAGGATGGATGGACCATTTTAAGGATTTTGGAATTTTCTTAAGGGCCACTTTAAGGATGTTTTAAATTTATATAGTACAAGCAATCTTGAGTGGGGAGTACTATCATGTCCCCAATTAAATAATTTCCAAATAAGACTACCTGCAAATAATGTTCCACCAACCCACTAGTTCCCTAGGTTGAGATGGAAACATAAATTTTGTAATAAGGGGAAATGGGAACCAAATTGAATTTAGTTTACCATATTCACATTTAAATGGGTCACATAAATGATAAATTCTAAGAAAATAAGTTGGCATGGGTTTAGTAAGACACTTGGAAGCTTGTGGAGTCATTGGATGACTAGATTCCCCACACACTTGGCATGGTCTTCATCGAAATTCGAACAAACAGGAAATATAACGTTATTGGAGGGTAATGTGGTTTAAAATATAATATAATGACCCAATTAATTTGAATATTTAAATTATATTAACTCCCATGGAAGAGGAATATACTAGAAGACAAGGTGTGCCACTTGGAAGGAGATTCCATGCATTATATGACAAGAAATGATGAAAGGTTCTACGGAAAGTATGACAAATTCATACATGATTGCAGAAATATGAAAAATATGACATGAAAAGGATAAAAATATCCACCAATAGGTATAATTTTGGAGTTATAGGAAACCATTCGAATTGGGGAAAGAATTGGAGCATGAAGAGGAAGACAAGTGTCGTGAGAGTTACTAAACCACTAAGATGAGTTGGAGGAATCCCATGGAGGGAAATTATAATTTAGGAGACCTAATGAAGTTCATAAAATGATTTAATGAGGAATTATAATATATTTTGATCATTTTTTCATTGCCCTTTGGAATTTTTGAGAGCTTTTTCTTGTCCATTGCACGGGTGAGTGTTCACTCTCTCTGCTTGCGAACCAAGTTCGAGGCAGTTGGATTCATTTCCAAGTAGGTTGATGGAGAGGCCATTAATACCTCTCATTATATATTAATTAAGGAGTTTTATTTTCATTTTAATGGACCAGACTGTCGAATTATCATCTACTCCCCTATTCTCTCATTCCTTCTTCTTAATTCCCCCACACTCTCATGTTGAGGGTACACTTGTTGGAGTGGTGCTTACGCTTTTATGAGTATATTTGGTGCCCATGATATGAAATATTATGTATGAATCTGTAATATCATGTACATATTATCTTTAAGTATAAATTTCAAGAATACATATGTTAGAGGCTCGCATTCTCATGCTCTTGAATAACTAGTTTTCATGGATTTGGCTTCAATATTGAAGTAGCTTTATATCATATTTGTATGAGGAAATTCCTACGAGTTTGATGAATTTTTGGAATCCATATATTATTTAATTATATTTACTTCCATTCACATTTTATATTCATCTCTAAATCCAAGAAACTCATCTATGAAAAGCTTGCATTCTCATGCCATTGTATCACTAGTTTTCATGAATTTTGGCTTCAATCCTGAAGTACTTTTATACCCTCTAATTCCATAGTTTTATATAATTATATATAATTACATTCACATATTATATTCAGCTTTAAATACAAGAAAATATTGTGTGAAAAACTTGAACTCTCATGCCATTGTATCACTAGTTTTCATGGATTTTGGCTTCAATCCTGAAGCAGTTGTATATAAGATTCGTATGAGGGATATTATTTGAGTTTTATGCTGTTGTGACATCCATATATGATTTTTTACTATTTAATTTATTTTCCCTATGCTCTTTGGTTCTAAATCCAAGAAATCCATATGTGAAACTCTTGTAATCACATGCTACTAATTCACTAGTTTCCATGTATTTGACTCACATACTAAATGAGTTGAATACCAGACTTGTATGAAGGTATTTATATGGTGTTTATTACTATTGTAGAATAAATTTGTATTCTTTATATGGTACCTATATGTCACATCCTAATATGAACCTTTAACTCTACCTTTCATATGTCAAAATCGAGTTAGTTATGTAATTCCCCATAATCAATTTCACTGAAACTTATCAAACAAATGTGGAACTCTATACCGAGTTTGAAGAAATAATAACCATGTGTAATGAAATCCTCTTATGACTAGTAAAAATATAAATACTCTATTCACAAATTTGGAAGGTTCGTACTTGAGTTGGGAAGACAATTTTACCTTCATCCTTGGGGGAATTTGACCACAATTTCCTATGTAAAATTGCATTGTTTCTCCCTAGCCCCAAACAAGTTTTAAGGAGATTAAATTTAGATAAAAAGTATTAATAGGGAATGTGGGAATTTTATAAGAATCACTGTTAGCTGTAAATTCACACCTCCTATGCAGTGTGGACAGGAGTTGTTTCCCTAGATCTGAATGGTACATGTCTAGAACAAATGAGTGATAACAAGAATACGCACTTTCCCTGGCCTTAGGTAGATATCTGGAATGATTCGTTGGTATATTATATAGTGTGATGTCTCAAATTTCTATGGTTCTAGGTCTCCACAGATGTACCTGCAATAAAAACATCAAACAATAAACAAGATCAAGAGTACCAGAAAATGATCTACAATTCTATATCAATGACTAAGGAATCCAATAATGAAATGAGTGATCATGACACAATACATTTCATGGGAAATAAACCATCATTGCATTAAGATGGAGAATATATATTACAACCATAATGCCTTATTGTTGTGATGCCTCCTCACAAACAATGTCTTGTCCTCAAAGCTCCAACTTGCTTACTCTATGCTCACCCTAGATTCGACCAAAACTTCAGTGAAACAGCATAACTTTCCTCCTTCCAACCCATGGAGGGTGAGGTTGTATTTATAGGCCTTGGAAGGATAGGGATGGTTGAGAAAATGATGGATGAGGTGGAAGGGAGATCCTACTATGGGGAATATCGAGTCTAGGTGGTCCACAAGAGTATGGATAAGGATGCCACAAAGCTTTCCTTCGAGAAGCTTCGTGAATATTCTCTTTTTCCTTTTGAAACTCAAGCACCACTATTTCATTGTGTAGACATAGTGTTACCATAGTGGAATCGCTTATTGATCAAAGGATAAAGGCAGTGGAACTAATTATTGTCAAGAGACAAGAGGCATCCTGAAGAGGGTAACACTTTCTGCATAAATGGCAGAAGCAGTGGTGGACTCAGGTATGAAAATAAGAGTCCTCACCAAGGTTCCACTTCACATTTTGGGGATTGAAGGAAAATTCTGATGTTTTGGACCTCATCACATGATGGTGATGAGAATTGTGTGTAGTAGAATGCCTCCCAAAGCATGAGGCTAGAGGGATACGATAAGCGAGAGCTTTGTAAGAGCAAGTTATCACTTCGAGGTAAGAAATTGATTGATAAGAGATCATCATCATCCTAGATTCTGTAATACATCTCTAGTTTTTACTTATATACAAATGACCCTTCATCATGGTTGCAGACCAATACAAAGGCAGATCCATGAGAGATATGAATAAACATGGCTACTGGAATACAACGTAGATCCATGTGAAAGAGACTCAAACTTGGAAATAGCTACTAGACATACAATGTAGATATATGTCATATGGACATAAATTTGAGCACATCCACAACCATACAAATGCGGATCCATGCTAGTACTCATACAAATACTCCATCGTGGCCTGGGGAAAGCAATGAGTGCTTAACAAATACCTAGGGTCTTCATCTTGTCTTCCACAAAGTACGATTCTATCCATGTTATTACAATGTCTTGGAGTTGAACATGGTAGAAACCACTTGATTACCGGTCAATGATGAGAACTGTTAACAAGTGTGAGGAAGATCACCATTGATGTCAATGACTCCCAAGGTACCCTAGTATAGTCTCCTAAGTTTGAATAGATGATCTGATGTCGAAAAATCAGACAAATATTTTGATCAAAGGTCAATGATGTGAAACTATGTAGAAAGCGAGAGAATCTATCATTGATGCATACAGGTCTCAAGGTACTATTTTTTTTCTAAGACTAATGCCTGGATGATGAGATAAAGTCGACAAGAATAGTCTCGTCAAAGGAGGGCCATGATGAATCCCACATCGATGACACAAAACTTGGATCAAAGTTCTGTAATTTTGAGTATGATGTAACCATAGGACTAAATCAAAGGTAAATGACACAAAAGTTTAAACTGCAGATCCAACCTCTCAACATGACTTCTCTTTCAACATCAGACGGCAAGACCGAAGACTTGGAAGCATTTACTTGACCAGGACGATACCAAAACATAATGAGATGGTGGATGATTCATTCTTTGAAAGACTCAAAGGAGTGACATGACTCATGAAATTGGATCAACTTAGAAGCAAGATGAATACCAATTGACTAAATGAAACACATACAAGTGCCATGTTCAAAGGTGACTAATTACTGCCATTTATTGCAATTGAGATAGTTCCCTTCCCTTAATTTCCCCACCATGATTCATGAGTTCCTCTTTTTGTTTTTGCAAGTCCAAAGAGGGTAACAAACACTTGTTGTAGCTTATCTGGAGATAATTCCATTCTCATATGTTTCATGAACCTAATAAAGGAGGGTCTCTTAGTGTTTGATTTAATGAGTCCATTTAAAGTTAACTCAGTATCGTTCATGTTTAGAGAGTCTGAACGAAAATGGAATAAGACTCTAGAGGGTCCTTTTTCATATGAGTTATTCCGTAGGGCCCGAAAAAGTATAAAATAATGCCCAAGAGAACTCTTCCAATCATGATTTCCCAAAGTATTCATTTTTCTATAATTAGTCATTGTGAATCGAAAAAGAGATAAACGACCATCGGAAAGACGACTCTTCAAGTACTTTTACGAGCATGAAGAAGACAAGTACACTCGACAATCTTCTCCTATTTAAGGACTCCGAAAAGAGCTTAAAGAAGACTTCATTAGGGTTTCTTTTCACGATGAAGAGTTTAATGAGTCTGAAAAGAAGCAAAATTTGACTCAAAATTTTGGTACTAGGTTTAAAGAGCATGAACAAAATGTCAAAATTAGCACTCAGCGACTTTTTTCATTTTATGGATGTACAAAAAAAGTCAAAAATAAACTCAGTCGTAACCAAATACTTTAACTTTCATCCCATCTAAAAACTTTTTTAAAATACCATTAGCTCTCCAAAATATTAAAAATGAGTCTTTAATGACTGTATAAAAGGGAATTTTATTAAAAATAATTAGAAGTGATTAAAATAACAATAAAACCAAAAAAAAATTCATATAAAAACCAATAAAATAGTAAAAAACTCACCATTTCACTATTTACCAAGTTGGAGAGCTATTTCGAGCTATTGGTGTGCATACTTCAAGCAAAGATTCCTTAGCCATTGACTGTCCGTTTTTCGATCTGTCACTTCCAAGTAAGAGCTAAACCTATCCCTAGTATTTTCATGGTTGCATTTTCCATTTTCACTCAGATTTTTTGGGGTTTTGAGCTTTTTACCCTAGGGTAAAAAACGTTCGACGAGTAAAGCTCTTTCCCTTTGTGAGATATGCATTTCCCAAACAGAACCGTGGTTTTCTGACCAAAAAAGGCAATGCCACATGATGCTCCCAAAAATTCAATGGCCAAGCCAAAAGAGTTTCCTTAATGTATTTTTAAAAGTTGGATATGTGTTCTAATAATTCAATCTTAATTTTTGGCAGGTCATTTTAGCAAAAATGGTTGTGTGAAAGGAGATACAACACGAGGATGATGATTCTAGGGATGGAGAAAATGTTGGCTCCATAACTTCTTTACAAGGCTATGGCCTCTTGAAAGTATTCCATGTTTCGTTCATGAGGTCTCATGTGAGACTACTAGAATATATTTTAAGAATATGGAACCTAGATCACGAGTACTTCGAGGAAGGGGGCCACATTCTTACCATGGAAGTAGAGGACCTATACTTCTTTATATGAATATCCTCACATTGGGTGCCAATATCACTAACAGGTTCCCGAGGGGGAGATGTCACGACATAGGAGCTTATCGATAGTCATTATTTTCTGAGCACTCAGATAACTGGAAAAAATATCCCCATCAAGGAGGTGATGTATTTTCCTCTCCGGAAAATAATTTTCACCACGTAGTGGGTCGTAGGGAGTAAAGGGGATTGTCAGGATTCTTGAGCACACATGCTTTATGCTTTGGAGGCTATGGTGCCTATGGTATTTAACTGGGCCGATGCTCTACTAAGTGTCTTCAAGGAACAACTGACTATGTGTCGGCAGGGGGAGTTAAAATAGTTTGGTTACGACAGCATCTTGGCATCTTTCCTTTCCAAGTGGGTACCACATTTGAGTCCATAGGTGGATTTCACTGAGCTGAGAGATCGAGACCCTCGCATCCTGCGATGGGTAGAGATCATGGCCCACACTAGAGGTGGCGGAGCCAAGGTCAAGTATGTGAGCCCATTTTTTTGTTGGTTGGATGACCAAATCATCAGGGTTGAGGATTATGCATACGATGGTACTAACTTTAGGGGAGACATTGATCTACCCTTACCTGCAGGTTCCCAATGGGGCAATATTGGTAAGAAAAATGCTCAAGACATTGATTTTTTTTTGTATTTTAAGTTTTATAATTTTTATGGATGATGACAAGACCAAAAATTTTCATGCAAGTGTAGGAGATGTACAACATGGGGGTTCATCCCCAATTGATAGATGAGAGGGGGGACCACTTCATACACAGAGAAGATGATGAATTGACTGAGTTGGAGGAAAACCTCAACTAGTTAACTTTTGACATTCCATATTCTTCCATAGACCACCTCCCTAGGAGGTACCATAGACATACAGTTGGAGTATCGGGTCGGTTCAGTTGCCTTCTATGGAGGGTAGCAATGGATATCATGTGTTATCATGAGCATCAGTAGTCATATTATATGATGTAGACACTAAAAGCTATCCAGCTTCAGGATTTTCAACATTTTGTATATCTGAAATCCAGTGTCCTTCAGTCGAGGTCTCGAGACCATAATTTTTGTAAAAATAATTTATATATATATACAGACTTATTTATGGTGGTTATATGTGTTCAAATGGAGAATGAGAATTATATGAGTTTTTATGTCCTTTTACTATTTATTGTATTTACAATGAACCATATTTTATTTATCAAAATTTATGTATGGGAAATGTACCAGTCCAATATGTAATTGGCCAATGAGTCTGAAACAGTGTTATAAGACCTAGGAATATGCTGATAAGTGATTGATACAAATGACCTTTCTAACAAACACACTCTTTGAAAGAGATGGAGTGTAGGGTTTCAGATGGCATACACATGGTTCAAATGAAAAACCACTAACTGTGAGTCCATAAATACTACCAAGTGATAAATGTCCTGAGATGTAGCCTCAGTCAACAAACCTATTACCGCTCGAAACTCAGCGATGTTATTGGTGGTTGTACCTACACAAACCACTCCCGAACTGACTAAGTCATGGGCTGGGGAATACAAAACCCAAGCAGCTGAATCAAGGTTTAGGGTATGACTGTAAGCACCATCACAAAACCATAAAAATCCATCTGATATGCATAACCAAAACATGGTATAAACAGTACTAACAAAAACTCAAAACCTCATTGAAATACTAAAACCACACCAAAAATTCAATCAATGTACATATATACAAGGTACTATAACAGAAATGACTTCAAGCATAGTACCTTTTTAGGTATAACCCATTGTGAGATTTCCCGAAAGGTATCCCATCATAATATACAAGCTCATAGGCCCCTTTTTCTATTATTTTACTCACGATGAAGGGTCCATACCACATAGATTCTAACCTCCCTTTATAAAGCTTGTCATGAGTCTGACCATAAGTTAGAACCATGTCACCTTCATTAAACAAAAGAGGTTGAACTGACTTATCATATTGATCCTTGATGTGTTTCTTATGTGCCTCATTAGCCAAGGCACCATCTCTCCAATTCTCATCAAGATTTGTTAAATACAAAAATCGATCTTCTTCGACGAAAGTGTTTGGGAGAAGCTCAACCGCGAGCTTGAGTGATGGGATCTCACATTGAATAGGCAGGACAGCTTCCAGTCCATAGACCAAATGAAACAGAGTGAAACCAATTTCTATTTAAACTAAAGTCTTATAAGCCCATACTGCATAAAAGAGAGTCAAGTGCCAGTTGTATTTATGATCTCCAACCATTATATGAAACATAGTTTTCAAAACTTTATTAATGGCCTTGACTTGACCATTATCCTATGAATAATAAGGAGTTGAGTTTTCATGGTGGAAACCCAACTTATCACTTAGCTCGGCCATCATCTAGTTACAGAAATGATATTAGTGATCAGTGACTATGTCTTGTGGGACTCCAAACCTAGCTATTACATGATTGAACAAAAAAAGGGCGGTCGTGTGGCCATCCTCTACATATGTAGGGATTTCCTCAACCCATTTTGTAAAATAATCAATGGCTACAATGATGTAACCATGCCCTTGGCTGAGGTAGGATTACAATGCATAAAATGTATCCCCCATTTGGTCAAAGGGACAACAACAATGACGAGGTGTAAAGGAGCAGGGTGGGTGCACTTTTTTGGATAAAAACGTTGACAGGGTGGGCACTTTTTGACTACCTCATGACAATATTTGAAGATTGAGGGCCAAAAATACCCACGTGGAGGATTTTTTGAGTTGTAGCCATCCCAGAAAGATGCGTACAACATGCTCTAAAGTGGTATTCATTTAGAACTTGTTCAACCTCTTTATGTGTAAGACATCGTTGAAAAACAGAGTCAATACCACGAAGGTATAACGTGTCATTTAAAATGAGATAATACTTTGCATGGTTATGGATGCGTCGACGGTCGTCATGAGACATATCAGGATGAAACCTTTAGTTCTGGAGATAGATGATCATATCTCCATGCCACAGATCGGTTGTGCTAATTAGGAACAAGAATCCATCTGGGAATGAATCATTGGGCTCAACTTCCATGAGAGCACAGAAGGTCACACATCAACTATGTGAAAACTAAAGACTTCTTGGAAGTATCCTTAGTGAACCCAAGATCAAATTCTTGCAGGATGACGATCCAACGGGAATACTTGCCCCCTATTACTTGAAGAGTCAAAATATAATACATAGGGTTTTGATCCACGAGAATAATTGTGGTGTGTAGTCAAATGTAGTGATGAAATATTTGCACAGCAATGACCATGGCCAAAGCTGGCTTCTCCACATGTGAATAACGAGTTTCGGATTCAAGGAGACTCTTACTTAGATAATAAATCACATGCTCTTGGCCATTGAGATATTCCTACACTAGAACCATACCGATGGTAGTAGTGGAGGAGACAACATACAATAGAAATTCTTTCGAATAATTTGGGGGATTTAACACCGGTGAATATGTCAAAGCATGTTTCAAATTATCGAAATCTTGTTGGGCCTAGTCATGCCAAAAAAACGGGGTGTTCTTCTTAAGTAGACACATATAACCGTGTTTTTTTTTCTACAAAGTTGCGCACAAAATGATGAAGAAAGTTTTATTTCCCTTGCAAAATTTGGAGTTTGGTGATATTAGTCGAGGCTGGTAAAGCCAAAATAGCAGCTATCTTCAAAGGAACTATCCAAATTCCATCTTTGGAAACCACAAAGCAAAGAAGACATCCAGTCTCAACACAGAATACACACTTGTGTGGATTAATCCTAATACTATAATAACGACAACAAAGAAAAATGTCCCTAAGGTGGCCTGGGTGATCCTCACACTGCTGCAAATGAGCAAGGAAGTCATCCAGATAGGGTTCCACAATGTGTTTAATATTGTGAAAAGCATAGGACATGGCACATTGGAATGTAGCTCCGATGTTTTTTAAACCAAAGGGTAAATTCCAATAGTCAAAGGTTCCCCACAGACAAATGAATACCATCTTATGCTAGTCAGTGGGTAAAATATCTATTTGATTATAGCCTGAGAAGCCATAGATAAATGAGAATATGATGCTCCCAGCATAATTATCGATGATTTGATCAATATGCAGAGTAGGAAAGTTGTTCTTGGGACACTGACCTATTCAAATCTCAGAAATCGATGCAAATCGTAATGGTGCCCTGATTCTTAGCTCCAGGGACAATATTAGACACGCACTTAGTCAGCTGTATGCGATAAATAAAACCTTCTTTCAGAAGTTTTTCGACCTCAACTTTTATTTCCGTAAGCATCCTAGGATGGACTTGACGTATATTTTTCCGAACAAGTCTCGCTGTGGGTAAGTCTTAATTTCATGTACAATGATGGAAATATCAATCCCAAGAATCTCTTCATACGTCCAGGAAAACACATCTCAGGAACTCTTTGAAAAGAGCTCTATATTGTTCAGTTTCTTCAGTTGAACAGTTCTGGCCTAAATGCACGTGTTCAATAGTTTTGGGATTCACTAATATGTCAATGGGAGTGGTTTGAGTAATTTTACACAGGTTTCCTTTGGAATCAACGCCTTGTAATAATACATGTGTCCGAGGATTTTTTACAATATTAGAACTATTGAGGGAAACAAAATCAAGGGCCTCTGAATTGGCATTGGGAAGGAAAGAGGATCTATTATGATGATATTCCCATACAATTAGATCCACACTCATGATCTCCATAATGGACTTATTCAAAGGGAAAGTATGTGAGAGATAATCTAGAGTTGGGAGAGGGGAATCTATCCAATAAGGAAAGTGGTAGGGATCTGATGCCACTAGATGATGATCATCATAGCAGACATTGGAAACATATTGAACAATATTGTAGAGTGATTCATAGGGGCCTAGAGACGATGACTCAACAACTTATTTTCCTCTAGAGTTGTGGTCGTTTGTCAATATCATGTTCACAGATGCCACTTTCATACTAAGAGGGGTTGAGGAAAACAATCCCATGAGGATTGAATCCTTCAACATACCTACCCCAACCAATTGATAAGGTGGATGGGATTTCCCTAGCATAGGAATATTATTTGTAGTGTGGGAAGTAACATCTAGTGAACAAAAATTGAGTTGATCGATGGTCATAATATTCCCCAAATGAGGGAATTGGAGAGTACAAAAATTTGTCGAGGCGATAGCTATCATAGCATAGAACCAGTTCCTCCCCAATAGTAGATTGTAATACAACAGGGCATCAACTACCTCCACTTGAATGGAAACAGTCTTGCCCACAAGCTTGACCGAAAGGGTCGGTAACAGACCATGAATTTGGAAATATCATCCATCAAAAGCTTTCAAATTTTTGGGGAATTCGTAAGTTAGGGAGAACCAATGGCTCTCCAAAAATATACAGAAAATACTAAGGTGGAAGCTCCTCCAACACAGTCTGATGGACCTTTCTCCCAACTACTCTGGCCGCAATTTGAAACATGAGCTGGTGGGTTAATATGGACTTTTAATTCTCCACACTAAAATGAATCAAATTAGTGTTATCTGGATCTAAGTCCCCTAAATCCGTCAACGGGTATTTGCGCTGCGTAGGGAAAATTTGGAGTACCTCCATGCTAGACATCGCGCAAGGTGCTTGAGCCAAATCTTTAAAAACATTGTAGAATTGTGCAGCTTGAGCATTTGGATTGAAAATATATTTTCAGAGAGTACTCTTAGGTGCACACAAAATTAAATCAAGGTTAGGTTTCTTGATTGTAAGAGGGCCATTAGACAGACACGGAGGAGAAGAACTAGTAGAAGGGGCTTTCTCGAAAGAAGTACTTTCATCCTTCTTCTCTACGGGTTTGTCATATGACTGACTACAAGTAGTCAAGCTAACATTTTTTGAGGACATCATTTGGATCTCATCAGTAGATAGTAGAGGTTCCTCCTGATAACATATGATGAATCAACTATTGTTGACATGGAAAGGGGTCAGTAAGTACTGCCAATGTAGGGTTACTTTTTTAAAAATTTACTAATTTTTTCACGGCAAGGGAACTGCTTCTTGAAGTGGTCACCACCACATAGTAGGAAAGGATACTTATCCTCCCTCTTTCCTTTGCTATCATTCTCTGAGGTCGTAGTCTTGGGATTCTCCTGTTGGTTTCTGTATTTTTTACCTTTTCCTTTCCTTTTATTACCAGGTGTCTGCGTACTTTGAATAGAATTCACCTCATCGGAAACCATAAGATCAGAAGGAGTGGTAGTAGAATAACTCTATTGCTTAGTAGGTTTTGTTGCTGACAGGGGCTATATTGAACCTACAACCCCATCAACAGGATTTTCTGTAGGTGGCTTGGCAGGGTTTGTGCTAGGACAAGGAGCCTAAGCAATCATATCATACAGGGTTCTAGAATGAGAATAAACCAAGTCCATATACTAATCCCGACTTATAGGCTTCTCTTCGGTGACAACACCACCCATAGCCACATCACGGGAAATGGGAGGCAACAAGGATTTCATGAACCAATCAACCAACAATTGATCTAGGATAGGATATTTGATAAGTCTTCGCCATCTCCTCCGCTCATGAATATGATCTGATATATGGGTGTAAGTGTTCTGATGAAGTGATGTCAAAAGATATGTACCAGTCTCATAACGGATAGAAAACTGGAAATGAGTAAAAAAAAATCACCAATGAGTTGAAATCCACAAATGAATGTTGTGGAAGCTCAATGTACCACTTGCCAGATATACTAGTCAAAGTTCATTGGAATAGACTTAAACAAACTGAATCATCCAGCAAGGAATTAGAAGAACACCATAGATGGAATGTCATAATGTGATTTTTAGGATCTTCTCCCTGCTTCCCATCAAAATTTGGAATGTTTGATGGTAACTTAACTGGAATTGTAGGACACAAAGGGTTATGCTGGATGTGATCATTAATCAACTTGGAAAAATCAAGAAAGTATAATGTTATAAGAAACATAATTTGTTGATTAGGTTGAACATACTAGTAATAGTGATATGGCATCTGTATACTAGTAGGACCATAAGCCGATTGATACACTGGTTGTTGGGGTGGTGTATTTTTCGATGATCCTCCTGATGATCCGCCAGATGGGGGTGGGCCACTAGGAGGAGGTGGTACCCCAAGTGGTGGTCCTCCAGGCGGTGGTCCCCAGGAGGCAGTCCTCTAGTTGGTGTTACCCCAGAAGGGGTTCCTCTAGGTGGTGGACCTCGCGATGGTGGTCCTGTAGGTGGTGGTCCTCCAGAAGGTGGTCCTATATGTAGTGGTCCTCGAAAATGTGGACCTACACCAAGTGGAAAACCAAAAGGTGGCCCTCCATAACCTCCGACAGTATTTATAGGTGTTCCTCCAGGCATAGGAATATATGACCAATTCGGTTTTCCCCATGGCATAAACATATTCCCGGGGTAAGGCATTCCAGGATAGACAACCCCTAAAGATGTAGGTTGATAATTCACATTTCTTACAGGTGGTTGGTTTCCTGGGTAATTATAACCCCAAGAAGGTTCATTAATAGTGGGTTGTAACCCTGAGCATTTCCCTGCAGCAGAAGGGGGAATAACCGTGTTGGTTTTTGTGGAAGGAAAAACGACTATCGGTTGTCCCCCAGTATAGGTTTGTCTTACACTGGAAGTAAATCCACTAACTAATGAAACTACTTGAGTTGAAGGTTTCCCCCCATTGGTAGAAGATGTGGGACTCCCAAAGGCAGGCCCAGGATTTGGAAATGTAGTAGTAGGGTTGGAGGGCTAACCTAGATCATGAGCTATTGACCCTCAAGCTGGTGATGCTATACTAGGAGCTATTTGAGATGCCAAAAGTGAACGGTATATGGGAGTGGTTGTTTTTGAAAGGCAGGGAAAAATATCAAACATGGATTTATGATGAGGAAGAGCTGAAGCAATGATGTTTGCAAGGTTCTCTTGAAAGTTGTATAAATGATCAATATATGGTTGGAACCTTCTATATATTTCCTCATTTGATAGAGGGTTAATAAAGGACAATCTAGTAGTCCCATATTCAAAAATAGCTTGACCTAAAGAATTTCTCCAAAAAGGATCATTAGGGACAAAATCTTCCCTTCCAGTGTCATCAACCGCGTGATTGGCTACCCAATATGATGAACTAGCTTGACCTTCCATTGGAAAATGAAAGGTGGTATCGGCCGTAGGAGGCTATTCAACCAAGGGGTTATCATCTGTAGTGAATTATTCCCTAACTTCCACAACTAGATTCCCTTCCACATAAGAATCAGCTTTGACACCTTCATCTGTGGCTTCCATTGGGCTCCCTCCTACAACAAGAGGAAGGTCAGGTGGTAAACCTTGAACCCTTTGAGATTGTATCAAAGGTAACTCAGCCAGACCGTTAGTCACTAAAAACCTAACCTATGGTTTGAAACTATAATCACACACAAAATCACTCCTACGCAAGTTAAAGGTCACAAGAGGGGTTGATAAAATCCGGTTCCTCATTGGGATTGTCAAGTATTTGCAACTCGTGATATACCGCAGGGTCCAACAGTAAAATGGGACAAGGAGGATTAGGACCGTACCCTTACCTGAATACCTGACTACCTGGATGGTACATGCGTAGTAGCTCCCTGAGCACTGTTCTCAGTGTATTTCTCCAACAAGATGACCAAAAGGATTTTCTCAGCTGATTAAGGTATCCTAGAGGGGTCTCTTGATATATGCAAGGTACGTGGGAGCTTGAATCTATGTTAGTGTTGTCTAATGCACAATCGTACAAAAGGGGCCTTCTGATATACAATTGAGTACGTGAAGTACCTTTCTATATACCTCAAGGGTACGTGAAAGGTTGTTCGATATACCAACGTGTTGCAGCTGCAACTGTTTTCCCCAAAATATTCAGATTTCAGACCCCCTTGTTATTTTTAGCATTGCCTTGAATCATTTGGATCCATGAACTTTTAGTCTTGCTTTAATTTTGGACTATTTTGAGGTTAATTCTCTTCCTATTTTCAAAAATTGCTTATGTTTGAAACTGCTATAGGTCGCGGAGTTCAGAATTTGTTTTGTTACCCTTCAAGCTGCGATTTCCTCTTGGGAACTTATTTCCCATGCTAACCACTATTTCGAAGGTCATTTAACAACGTATCAGAGCCATGTTTCCTTAGGGAGCCTCCATCACGAAAATTTAACAATGATTATTCTACAAAAGAATCGTGACTCTTCCGTGGCCGCTTCGTATCGTTTGACTTGTTATATTTTCGGAGGAGGTAGTCTGTTTATCTTCCACCCTTGCGACTCCCAAGCAAACTCGGTATCCGCCATATAACTGCTCCACCCATCGAGACTTTGTCGGTTTCCATCACTTTGTCTTCAATCGGAGGCAATAGTCTGTTTATCCTCCACCCTTGCAGCTGTGTAACGCACTAATTATCTAACGTTGATGTCTTTCCGCTCGCCGATTGAGAGCTCTTCCACCCAGATTTCAGGTTCTTGTTTTTCTGACTCCGTTAAACTTAACAGTCTCGCAGAGCCCGTTGCCTGTTTGAGACCCACTGACGTGGCTGTAAGTAAGACTACCGCGGCCAAGGTTTTAGTGTTTTAAGCCGCCGATAAGTTTTCTCTCCTCGTCGTTTTGTCAGTTTTAAACCCTTGTGGATGAGACAATGGTTCTGGCATTTGTTAAGGTTTTCATGACAGTATAGAGCCTCTCTTAATGACTAGTCATTTTGTTGATGCAGTTTGGTTTTATTGAAGAATGCAGTCTTGATTAATAATATATGTCGTTTAATTGCAAATGGACTCAAGATATTTTTACTGCAAGAAGGCATAACGGGGAGACGAAGTGGCGGAAAATGGATGGACAATGTTAGGCAGAATTCGTAATGAAACCAATGGGATCTCGAGGAGGGCAATGAAAGACAAGACAGGATCAATGGTGACAAAATCCCAGGCTTGGAAAGATCTATCAGTTTCCAAGCAGATCCCACTGTGCTGAATACTCTAGAACGTAACACATGAAGTAGATCATGAGTACTCACAGAAAAGAAAAAATGTGGATTTTAAACGGTTTTGAGGAACCCAAAGGTCACAGTTGAGGTATCCCAAGCGGTTAGCCTATTTGTTTTAAATATAGGAAAGATAGAGTTTACAGGGGATTTTTCCCTGGAAAAAACTTGTGAACTATTGTTTGTAAGAGGAACTACTTCGTTTTACAATAAGAAATTACAAATTTTTGCGTGTTGGAGAAGGTGCTATGTGGAATCTTCCAATGTGATAAATGAACAATGTTGAAGGGGAACTATTTCATTTTCGACTGTGTTTCATTAACTGTGAGAGCGTTATAACTTCATGAACCTATGTTCTTACCTGAATGTTCTCTAGTATATTCTGGAATGTTTTCCACTATGAGTAATGGAAGTTTAAATGTTGATGAGCTATCTTGTCATGTATACTTTTTTCATGTTTGTATGTTTGGTTCTAGGAACAGCTAGCTGTGATTTGTCGTAACATGTGAACAGTATTACATTACTCATGAATTAATATCTAGCTCTCTAGAGATAGCCTAGTTAGTATTCATTTTCTAATTGTGTGTGATTAAATGCTTGAGAGACGAGAGCTAAGAACCCGTGCATCACATTATGAATACTCCTTGCATTCTTTATCAATCTGCATGTTAAATAGGCACTTGCATATCATACTTTAAGTCAAAAATACAAAAATATATACTGTGGATTGGGCCGCAACTGGTAAACCCTTTTATTTTTATCACTTGACCTATGGTAGCCTAACCGCAAACCGGATGGATTCCCTACACCAAACGGTCACGGGCTAGTTGGGAACGTTGATTGGGGAGAATCCTTTGTTGTTGTTTCCTGTGATTTTCCAGGCCTCAATAGTTTTTGGCGCTAGAAGGGGGGCCTCCAGTGTATGGCTGGCCAAGGAAACCCGTTTTCCCGAGACTATTCCACCGTAACAGTTTAGAAAGGAGCGTGTTTCATAATCCAATTCCTAAAGAGGGGGGTAGAGAGCATTTGTATTCTGTCAACAATGAAGTTGTTAAAGATCTGAGAAGAGACACTAGGGCATATGTAAATAAGATTGGAGGATTGCTGATTATCCCTGAATTGCCCAGAAGAGAATATAAAAGGAAATATCATCCTATATAGGAAGACTCAGCGCTGGTTGGGGATTGAGAAGAACTTGTAGAAATAGCCTTACAAGACATTGTACTGCCTTTGAATCAAGTAGGACCAGATACTCCTCATAGTTCTCCTGTTCACACTCCTATTCGCTCACCCCCTCAATCTCCACCCAGACTCGTGGCAGGCGTAAACGCAAATCAACCACCTAACCCACCAAATCCACCACCTTCCTGGAAATCCATATCACCTTTAAACCTAACACCTCCTTTGCATGATTTACCTCAATATTTTGAAAAGATGCTACCCAAATTTGACCCAAATGAGAAGATACTAGTAGACGACCACTTGCAAAGTTTCTATTTGGCAATAGAAGGTTTAAGGGCTGGGGAATATGAGGATGTAGTTTGCATACTTTTCCCACATACCCTTAAAGGAGCTGCAGCATCATGGTACTTTGGTTTACCTGCAAATTCTATCCCTGATTGGGATACCTTTGAAAATATTTTTAGAAGTAAGTATGTGACCCAAAAAATGCATGCAACTCTCATGAAAGGACTATGCGCCTTAAAGAAAGAAAGAAAGGAGAAGGTGCATAGTTTCACCCAAAGATTTGCAGCATATCTTAATAATTTTTCTGAAGTTGACAAACCTTCAGATAAAGTCCTGATTGAATATTATACCTTAGCTCTAGGGCCTGAGTTGGCCATGTTTGCCAAAATGAAGGCCAAGCCTACTCTAGTGGAGACTTATGAGGAGGCAGAAAAGGTAGAGGATGAAAGGGAAAGTATCGAATATTATCCCGAATGGTCAGGAGAGAAAAGTGTGGGGAGGAAAGCTTTGTTGTTTACCAAGTCTAATGAAGAGCAGTCACCAGATTTTGAAAGTATGGCAAAAATGATGCAGAAGCTTTTTAATAGAATCATAGACTTGGAGAAGGAAAAGGAAGCCCAAAATTTTTACAAGCCCTACTACAAGAAACGGGAGGATAACAATCAATCCCAACCCCCTCCGCACAATTCGGCATCTATGAATCTAACAGAGGTAGGAATGGACAATTTTTGACCTTTCCACCAACAATCCCACTCTGAAAAGAATTGTCCTCAATGGATAAACTCAATGACGTTGGTTATGAATTAGCTGTTGGATTCTAAATTAACAGAAGATGAAGATGAAGAAAGAAAAAACAGTAATACATCAACAAAATAACAAGAGGATGAGACCATGGTTCTATGGGACTGTGTTTCATTGTTTGACGCCAAGAAAGAGGAGGTTTTGGTCCACAAGGACATCATGGAAAAAAATGTAACAACAAGAAGCCAAGGGTTGGCTAAAGAAAACGGGCTCATGCTCCCAAAGATTAAAAGACTTCAAAGGAATGTTAGGAAATTCCAAAATAACTCCTCAGCTAATGAAATCCCAGAATTTACCATAACCAGTCAAGATCCTAGATAGACTGACGTGTTCACCAAGACCAATGAGGAAAAAATAAATAATGGTAAACCAAATCTCACTGAACCTAAGATGGAGTATAACATTGTGGAATATATAAAGAAGGTAAGGGCAAATATCTTGTTATTTGAAATGTGCAAGGTGCCGCAGCAGAACGAAAAGATTTTGAAAGAACTCGAAGCATTAGATTAGGAGGGGTTTCCCACCGACAATCATCCCAAGGGAGAAGAAGAAATTGGGGAAACAGGCATAGGAGGTAAGTCTAAGAGCAAGAATCCACCGTTTCTCCTCACTTTTGAAATTTTTAACCACAACATACATTATTGCTTGGTAGACTCAGGGGCATCGGTTAACGTTATGCCGCTGTCGGTTTGCAAAAGGATAAATGGGTAGCCTAAACCATCCACCTGGAGGGTTGTTCAGTTGGATAGAATGAATGTGAAGGTAATTGGGGAAATGGAGGATGTTCTAGTCCACTTATCTTTGAATGATAAGGTGTGTTAATTTATTGATATTGTGGTGGCTGACATACCAGACGCTTATGGGCTTGTTCTGAGCAGGGACTGGTCGGCAAAGCTAAACGGATATTTTGCTTTGGACTGGTCGCATTTGTGGCTTCCGTATAAAGGAAGCCTGAATCAAATCAAAATTTTGAGGGAGCCCCATATGAAATACAAGGTTACTATGTTTGAGCAAAAAAATGAACCAGTGGATGTTGTTTTGGGAAATTACTTTATTGAGTTAGAACCAGGAAATTACCAAGCAGAAGAAGCCAGTGACACATCAGACACTCAGCCTGACCTCCTTCGATTTTCACAGGCTGATGAAATGGATTGTAAAATAGTAGACTTAGCAGTAGAAGTATATTCCTACACAGTAGTTAGCGATTTTTGGACACTTTTTTTTAACGGATCTAAAATGTTAGAAGGATCAGAATCCGACTGTGTCTTGATTGACCCCAAGAAGAACAAACATTTTCTTTCCTGTAGGTTAGAGTTTGAATGTACAAATAACACAGCTGAATATGAAGCGTTGGTTCAAGATTTAAGGAAAGCAATTGAATTAAAGGCAAATAATCTGAAAGTGTTTGGGGATTCTGAAATAATTGTAAAACAAATTCGGAGTCAAATACATTGCATTTCTCCTCACTTAAAAGCTTATCAAAATGAGGTATGGGACTTACTCAAATGTTTTAACGCATTTAATATTGTATTGATTCCTAGACTTAAGAATGCAGCAGTTGACTTGTTGGCCACATCAGCTGCTAGGCTTGTGCCATCTAATAATCGATGCTCTGTTCAATTGTTTTTTAGGCCCTCGGTTCTGGATATGATTACCAACCTATGAGTGTTCGATGATGATCAGAAAATTATAGAATGCTTAACGAATGATGAGGCATTTAAAGGGGTGATTATTGATGATGAAGAACATCAGGCCAAGATGAAATTTGATAATTTCATCCCTATAGGAGTCAGAACCTTAGAACGGATGTTTGATTTGAATGAAAAATTTAGAACACCAGCAAACGTGAAGACTCATAGCTCATCTCTATAGTTTGAATTGATTAATTTGGGGACTGAGATGAAGCCTAAATACGTGAATCTTGGAAAATGTTGTTCACTAGCGGAAAGAAATAAGTTCATCATTCTTTTTAAACAATATAAAGATGTTTTTTCCTGGACATATGAAGATCTGAAGACATATGACACTAGTATCATCCAACATGTTATCCCCATCAAATCAGGAGTCAAACCTTATCAGCAGCCTTCAAGGAAAATGCACCCAAAATTGGAACCTCTAATCCATAGTGAAGTTAGGAAATTATTGGATGCTAGAATCATTTTTAAGGTTAGACACTCGGAATGGGTCTCAAATCTGGTACCAGTGAGGAAGAAATCTAGAGAAATCAGGTTATGTGTGGATTTCAGGAACTTAAATCACGCCTCAGATAAAGACAATTATCCTATCCCACCCATGGACCAAATACTACAAATGGTTTCAGGTTCTGAACTATTTTCTTTATTAGACGGATTTTCAGGATACAATCAAGTATTAGTAGCTGAAGAAGACAGATTGAAAACAACATTCAGGACCAGGTGGGGAACTTTCACTTACAGAAGAATGCCCTTTGGGCTTATAAATGTTGGAGCTACGTTCCAGAGGGCTATGGACATAGCTTTCCGCGGTTTGATTGGCCACAGTGCTGTAGTATACCTCGATGACATCACGATATTCTCAAAGAGGAGAGAAGAGCACGCATTTCATCTAAAGCAGATTTTTGAACGCTGCCGAAAGTATGGTATCTCACTCAACCCCAAGAAGTGTGTGTTCGCTGTTACGGAAGGAAAGTTGCTTGGTCACATGGTTTCTAAGAAGGGGATCTCCATAGACCTAGACAGGATCAAATCCATTGAACAAATTCCCTTGCCCCGTAATAAAAAGGGCATGCAATCATTTATGGGGACAATAAACTTTGTGCGGAGGTTTGTGCCAGATTTCACTCAAATTGTTAAACCTTTGCAACAAATGGTGAAGAAAAGTGTACAATTCAAGTGGACTGATGTTGAGAAGGATGCATTCGGCAAGATTAAAACTGCTGTCACACATGCACCTTCCCTCAAAAGGCCATATTTTGATAAAGATTTTATTTTGTACACTTTCGCATCGGATGATTCACTAGCAGCTGTGCTTACTCAGAAGGACAATGGGGGAGATGAATTCCCCATATCATTTATGAGCACTGGTCTGCAAGGGGCTGAATTGAATTACCCGGCTATAGACAAAAAAGCTTACACAGTGTTCAAAGCAGTGAAACAATTCAGGCCCTATATACTAAAAAACTGGACCAAGGTAATCGTCCCACACCCAGTTGTGAGGTCTCTTTTTGTACAGAAGGAGTTAAGAGAAAGAAGGGGCAATTGGGTAACGGCTATTCAGGAATATGACCTCAAATTCAAGCCAAATTCTATAGTTAAAGGGAAAGGGTTGTGCAGATTAATGACTAAAAATAGAAACAATGAAGAACATGCCTGGGAAGACGAAGCTGAAATACATTTGATGGATGTATATCCTCTTTTCACAGCCCTGGAATCTTGGTATAGAGACCTTGTACATTACCTTCAGACAGGATCGTTGCTGGAACATTGGAATTCTAAGCAAAGAAGAGCATTGTGTCTTAAATCAGTCTCATATCAAATTATTGAAGGAATATTATTCAGAAAAAATTACGACGAAGTTCTTCTTAGATGCTTAGAGAAAGAAGATGCAAAGAAAATAATGTCAAACTTACATGATGGGCCTGCTGGGGGACATTTTTTTGGAGATACTACAGCTCATAAAATTCTCAAATCCAGATACTATTGGCCCACACTTTTCAAAGACGCACACGCCCATGTCAGAAAGTGTGACATTTGTCAAAGATGCGGTGGAAGACAAGCTAAAGTAGCAGGACCTTTGAAGCCTGTGATGATAACAGAGCCTTTTGAGCAATGGGGGTTAGATATCATTGGGGAGATAAAGCCAAATTCCTCCCTGCAACACAAGTATATTCTGACAACTACCGACTACTTCACTCGCTGGGTCGAATCCATCCCGTTGCGCAAAATAAATGAGGATGCGGTCATAGACTTCTTGCAAGACCATATTATGACCAGGTTTGGAGTTCCAATTTCTTTAGTTTTTGATAATGCTACTTACTTTTCCTCAATAAGATTAACTGCTTTCGCTCATGAGAAAGGGATTAAGTTACATTACTCGACTAATTACTACCCACAGGGAAATGGCTTAGCTGAATCTACAAACAAAAACCTAATTAGGATTTAAAAAGAAACGGTGATAGAAAATCAGAGGAGTTGGCACTCAGCTTTACCAAACGCCCTTTGGGCTGATAGAGTCACCCCCAAGTCTTCGATAGGAGTGTCTCTGTATACCCTTGTGTATGGTAAAGAGGCCATTCTCCCCCCCAATATCATGCTTCCATCTTCCATTATAGCTCAAGAATCTAGAGGAATGGATAATGAAGTCTTGCAAATGAGGATATATAATCTCTTGAAGGCAGAAGAGTCTTGATCTAAAGCCAGAGAACGCTTTAAACAACAACAAGAGGTAGTAAAGAGATGGTTTGATAAGCACAAGGCTGGAACAAAAGATTTTGAGGTGGGAGATTTGGTTCTCAAATGGGATCACCCCCATTATGAAAAAGGAAAACACACGAAGTTTCAGCAGTTGTGGGTAGGTCCTTTCCAGATTGCGGCAAAGCTTGGCCCCTCAACCTATAAGTTGCGAGATTTACAAGGGTGGGAAGAGAACTTACCAGTAAATGGTTTAGTTCTCAAACCTTATTTTTCCTGAGTCTATTTTTTTTCTTCTTCTTGTATTTAAGTAACCTGGCTTGACCATTTTTTTTCTTTGAATTATGTAGTTCAGTTTTGTTTTAGCTTAAATTCTACTGATTTCAATAAAGGAGGCAAACACGCGGTTGCATGGAGAACATCAAAATTTTGGAATGATTAAATTTCTTGGGTAAAATACGGTGTATTATTGTTTATCTAAAATAATTTCTTCTATTTTATTAGTTTTCTCGAGTGGCTATGTAGACATTGAAGTCTTGCTTAACCCCTATAAAATAAACCAGAATCAAAGGGTCTGGAATACTATTTTGAGGCTCCATCCATGTCACATTTAAAATTTCCTAGGGAGTAACAGCAAAGGGCCCATGGAAAAGAAGTAGGGTAAACATTATATTATATATAAATGATCCCATGCCAAGAATTGAATGCCGAAAGGCAGATAAGAGTCAAAAGCTCCTATGAAACCATTATATATCAAAATGAATGCTGAACCATATAAGTACTAAATCGCTGAAATTTCCTCTCTGTCCATGAGATGAAACATAAATAAATCTCTCACACAAAAGGACACTAGGGATAGAGGAGCCTGAATCAAAATTCAGAAAGAAAGGCATGCAGGAGGACTCATATGAAAAGGACAAAAGTTCAAAAGCACGAAAAGTGCAAAAATGGTAGGGGAATGAGGAACAAATGAATATTTATGTTTACCATATGCTACAATCCTGTGGTGTCCAAGCTGGCAGCTACCTGAAGACAGAGGTAACAAATGAAATTCATCTTTTGGCCTCAAAAGAGTTATCTTGACTTGAAAATCCTGGTTTCCACTCTCCTAAATTGGACTATCATCAATGATTAAAAGTACATATATTTGCCTTCTAGGAAATCCAGATAGCTGGAATAATTCAACAAGTTCGTTCATTGTTAAACAGTCTGTTACTCAAGAAATAATCATCCAAAGATCTAGGTTCACTAGGTAGTCGCGAACTGTTGCAGTTGCAACTGTTTTCCCCAAAATATTCAGATTTCAGACCCCCTTGTTATTTTTAGCATTGCCTTGAATCATTTGGATCCATGAACTTTTTGTCTTGCTTTAATTTCAGACTATTTTGAGGTTAACTCTCTTCCTGTTTTCAAAAATTGCTTATGTTTGAAACTGCTGTAGGTCGTGGAGTTTAGAGTTTGTTTTGTTACCCTTCGAGCTGCGATTTCCTCTCGGGAACTTATTTCTCGTGCTAACCACTGTTCCGAAGGTCATTTAACAATGTATCAGAGCCATGTTTCCTTAGGGAGCCTCCGTCATGAAAATTTAACAATGATTATTCTGCAGAAGAATCGTGACTCCTCCATGGCCGATTCGTATCGTTTGACTTGTTATATTATCGGAGGAGGTAGTCTGTTTATCTTTTGCCCTTGCGGCTCCCAAGAAAACTAGGTATCCACCATATAACTGCTTCACCCGCCGAGACTTTGTCGATTTTCATCGCTTTGTATTCAATCGAAGGCTATAGTCTGTTTATCCTCTGCCCTTGCGGCTGTGTAACGCACTAATTATCCGACGTTGATGTCTTTCTGCTCGCTGACTGATAGCTCTTCCGCCCAGATTTCAGGTTCTATTTTTTTCAAATCCGTTAAACTTAACAGTCTCGCAGAGCCCGTTGCCTGTTTGAGACCCGCTGACATGGCTGTAAGTAAGACTACCGTGGCCAAGGTTTTAGTGTTTTAAGCCGTCGATAAGTTTTATCTCCCCGTCGTTTTGTCAGTTTTAAGCCCTTGTGGACGAGACAGTGGTTTTGGATTTTGTTAAGGTTTTCATGATAGTATAGAGCCTCTCTCAATGACTAGTCATTTTGTTGATGCAGTTTGGTTTTATTGAAGAATGCAGTCTTGATTAATAATATATGTCGTTTAATTGCAGATGGACTCAAGATATTTTTACTGCGAGAAGGCATAGCAGGGAGACGAAGTGGCGAAAAATGGATGGACAATGTTAGTAAGAATTCGTAATGAAACCAATAGGATCTCAAGGAGGGCAACGAAAGATAAGACAGGATCAATGGCGACAAAATCCCAGGCTCGGAAAGATCTGTCAGTTTCCAAGCGGATCCCTCTATGCTGAGTACTCTAGAACATAACGCATGAAGTAGATCATGAGTACTCACAGAAAAGACAAAATGGGGATTTTAAACGGTTTTGAGGAACCCAAAGGTCACAGTTGAGGTAGCCCAAGCGGTTAGCCTATTTGGTTTAAATATAGGAAAGATAGAGTTTATAGGGGCTTTTTCCCTGGAAAAAACTTGTGAACTATTGTTTGTAAGAGGAACTACTTCGTTTTACAATAAGAAATTACAAAATTTTTCCTGTTGGAGAAGGTGCTATGTGGAATCTTCCAATGTGATAAATGAACAATGTTGAAGGGGAACTATTTCGTTTTCGACTGTGTTTCATTAACTGTTAGAGTGTTCTAACTTCATGAACCTATGTTCTTGCCTGAATGTTCTCTAGTATATTCTGGGATGTTTTCCACTATGAGTAATGGAATTTTAAATGTTGATGAGCTATCTTGTCATGTATACTTTTTCATGTTTGTATGTTTGGTTCTAGGAACAGCTATCTGTGATTTGCTGTAGCATGTGAACAGTAATACATTACTCATGAATTAATATCTAGCTCTCTAGAGATAGCCTAGTTAGTATTCATTTTCTAATTGTATGTGATTTAGATGCTTGAGAGTTTAAGACGAGAGGTAAGAACCTGGGCATCACATTGTGAATACTCCTTGCATTCTTTATCAATCTGCATGTTAAATAGGCACTTGCATATCATACTTTAGGTCAAAAATAAAAAAATATATATATGATGGATCGGGCCGCAACCGGTAAAACCTTTTATTTTTGTCACTTGACCTACGGTAGCGGGACCACAAACCGGATGGATTCCTTACACCAAATGGTCACGGGCTAGTTGGGAACGTTGACTGGGGAGAATCCCTTGCTGTTGTTGCCTTCAATTTTCCAGGCCTCAACACAACGCTATGTGGAAGAACCACGGAGTTCCCGGGATGCAATGCAGGAAATAGAACGACAGCTCCTATGTTTTAAGATGCCAGAACACGTATCTATCCTATCACTCAAGTTACTAAAACATTTTAACCTATAACTAGCATTAATTTTATCTTGAACAATTAGGTGAATGCATGATGTGTGAACAGAAAATTAAAATCATGCCGCATGATATGCAAATTTTTCACTTTATCGTTCGAGGTATGCCCTACTTAGAGGAGAGAGAGAGTGATTCAATTTTGTTTCTAAACAATAAAACCCAAGAAATCACACTGAAATATGTTTCAAAATGAAAATAAGCAACAAACTTATAATAACTGAACTTGAAAGAAAAAATAGATTGGAGTCTCTTTTCCAAAAAGAAAGACACTACTACTACTGGGAAACTAAACTCGTTAAAATTCTTCAAATATGAAAAGACCTAACTCCTCCTATGATATTTTTGGTGAGAAAAGAACATATAAAGAAAAGAAGAACCTGAATTCCTGAAAATTTGTGAAACTAATCAAGGATCCAGTAGTTCATATTCAAATAAAACTATGATCAAATATCAAATTTTCTTCTAATTAAAAGTAAAATTAAGCTTTAATTAACCTATGAAGAACAACAATGGAGAAACCAAAAGAAAAAATATTTCCTTTCAGTTGATCTAATAGTAAAAGAGATCTGACTATAAGACTTCCAAGCACTCTTTCAAAAATCAAACCCAAGCATAGCACGCAACTGAACAAAATGGAAACAATCTAGATTTTCAAAACAGAAAGAAACGAGCCTTTTACCACTTTCTAGATCCTCAAATTAACAATCAAACATCAATAATGAAGCCAGAAACACTTTGAGAAAAGAAACAAACTGCTACAAAGGTTTGAAAAGACAGGGGTATGAAACCCTACCTGGCACCGCTTGTAGGGGGTTGGTGACAGAGCATTACCTCTTGGGCAGCACCTTTTTGTGCACAGTAACAGAGTGGTGGTGTCACCTATTGACCACTGAGCATGCACGGTGACACTGCCTATTGTCCCCACTAAATTTGTGGTGGATCCTGTAAGTTTCAAAACAAAAAAGGAGCGAAACAGAGGAAATTAAAAGTCATACAACTAGCATCAAATCATGATAATCAAAGGAAAAAAAATAGCAAGTAAATATGTCTTGGATCTGAGCATATATGCTTGAACTGAACCCAAATATCACTACAAACTAGCATATCTGATTAATTGAAAAAAATTAAAGTTTTGAAATAAGGACAAATACTAAAAACCAAGAAAGATCAGAAGTTCTAAATTAAAAACCAAAAGACATCAGAAGATCTGAATGTCCTCCCCAACGGAGTCACCAAATTTGTTAGATGGAAATTCGCACCTCCTACAGAGAGGAGTTGTTTCCCTAGATCTGAATGGTATAGGTCTAGAACAAATGAGTGACAACAAGGATAAGCAATTTCCCCAAAATAGGTAGATGTCTGGATGATCCTTTGGTCTATTCTACAGTGTGATGTATGAGATTTCTATGGTGCTAGATCTCCACATATTTACTTGAAATAAACACATCAAACAATAAACAAGATCAAGAGTACCAAAAAAATGATCTACAATTCTATATCAATGACTAAGGAATCCAATAATGAAATGAGTGATCACAATACATTTCATGGGAAAGAAACCATCATTGCATTAAGATGAAGAATATATATTTTAACCATAATGCCTTATTTTTTTGATACTCCTCACAAACCATCTCTTGTCCTTAAAGCTCCAACTTGCTTACTCTATGCTCACCCTAGATTCGGCCATAACTTCATTGCAATAGCATAACTTTCCTCCTCCCAATCCATGGGGGCTGAGGTTGTATTTACAGGCCTTGGAAGGATAGGATGGTTGATAAAATGATGGATGAAGTGGAAGCCAGATCCTACTAGGGGGGATCTCAAGTCCATGTGGTCCACAAGAGTATGGATAAGGGTTACACGAAGATTTCATTTGAGAAGTTTCATGAATCTTCTCGTTTTCCTTTTGAAACTCGAGCATCACTCTTTCACTGTGTAGACATAGCGTTACCAGGGTGGAATTGCTTATTGATCAAAGGCTAAAGGCAGTTTCACTGCTTATTATCAAGAGACAAGAGGTTTCCTGAAGAGGATAATGATTTCTACATAAAGGGCAGAAGCGGTGGTGGGCTCAGGTATGAAAATAAGAGTCCTCACCAAGGTTCCACTTCAAATTTTGGGGATTGAAGGAAAATTCTGATGTTTTGGGCCTTGGGACATGATGGTGACGATAATTTTTTGTAAAAATCACCCTATCCTTTCATTTCAAATTCGATACCATTTGGAGTCAGTTGGAACACCCTCCAGTCTTGACTAGTAAAGCTAAAAAATTGTCCAAAAAGCAAGCTTTCCCAAATTTACAAGTAGGGACACTACAGAGGTATCAAAGCATGTTCTTGGAACCTATTGAAGTTATGGATGATATATATCAATTTAATAAAATCAATAATCCATATTTTGATGATACAACCAAGCATCTTATGCAAGGGTTCGAATTGATGGCTAGCCAACTTAGGGGTAAGCTAGCAACAAGGGTTAGTAGTAGTTTCCATCATGGAAAGACACATAAGAAAATTATTTTTGAAAATTTTTATGATTGATTGTATGTATTTAGATGCAATCAAGTAGATTTTAACTCATTAAGGAACAATCAGCAATCCACAAGTATGGAGGAGACCAAGGAGTCACCAAGTTCTGTGGGTGGTGAAGTAGAAAAAGTATTACATCAAGAGGATCGAAAGTCACTCACAAATGACTTTGAAAAATATGAGGAAAACTCACATTAAAATGAAGAGGAGTACCTTTAAACTATTTAATATCATTCCAAGACACATTATACTATGGACATGGAACAAATGGCATCTAGTGATGGATGCTTTAACTGTGAAGGAGTACCTACTAATGGGTGCTCAGAACTCTATGTTGGTGAAATAGAGATCAGATTTGAAAATGTTGTTGCAAGAAAAATTTCTCATAAGCATAAATATGAATACCTTGTAGTAGTTATTGAATAAGCAAGGTCAACTTCTCCATCACCACTTGAGCTTCAAGAAGTTGATCAAATCAAGAATAAAGAATATGAGGAGGTTTGCTCGCATGAGCCATCCTTCATTGAAGGGTATTTGAAGATGAGTGAAATGAATATCCATGAGGCCATTATAATACTCCATGACACTAAATCATTGGTATCAATTTTTTTTTGGAATGTTTCTTCATCGGAGGATCCATACTTCCTTTTAAGACATGGAGAATATTCAAAGAGCAATGTGCACAATCGAAGGTAATTTCATGTTTTTTTTATTTTTGATAGAAACAATTTGGTTGAGCTTAATAAATCGTTACATCAAGCATGCTTGAATAATAATGAGGATATTCATAAGCTCAAAACTCAAAATGAGAAACTTCTTAAGAGCTTGCAAGATACGTGTTCTTCCTCCTATGTTTCATATTGTCATATGGTAGATTACTTGGTGGATTATCATGACATGAGGGATCATGAGAAACATGGAAAATTGTAGGTTCTTGATTTGTTTTAAGATGAGCTTGATGAGAGACAATCACTTGTGGTGGAAGAGGAACTTGAGTTTCCTCTTGAAAATGGTTACACACTTTTTGAAGAAGTGCATGATTCCACTAACTTGGAACCAACATATGAGGAAAGTGTCACACTTTTGAGGGAGATGCATAATCCTACCCCTGTGTATCCTTCACATGATGATTTTTTTTCATTTTCTAATCCCTTGGGTGAGTTGGTTCTTTATCCTACATCCTACACTTCCACATTTTGCAGCATTCATCCTGATGAAGTATGGGTGAAAGGTTTCTTTTTTATGGTGCCAAATGAAGTGTATGGACTTCTTATATCTCCTTTTGATGATGACATGACTAGATTTTTATCATATTTACATTTGCATAAGCATCCTTTGTTACATTATGATGATATACATATTCATGGGTGTATTGATGACACTTCTTTGAGCCACTTGAAGTCTTCATGTTTTATTTGTTCCTTATTTGGTTCATATTTTGGTGGAGGTTCTTAATTCACTTCTTGGATCAAAGAAAACATATTTGATTATTATTTTTATGCATCTTACATTCTTTTGGAGCAGCATTATAGGACATGGTATCCTCATGTATTTCATTGGAGCAGATTTGATATAATACTTTTTGCTTGTGTCTATGGGACACATGATGATCAACTTACTTGGGTGTACAAGCACTTTCATGATTCTTTGATGAGGTACATTCTTAATGTACACGTGTATGATGTTGTTATGTGATTTCATGATATATATTTTGTACTATGATGTTTGGAAGAATGCAATACAAGCAATGGGATCCGAGAATTGCTTGGTTTCAATTTTGGAGGAAACAAGCAGTAGGGGATATAGAGTCACCACTTGAGAAGGTGATTTTAATCAGAGAAGAGAAGCAACACGCATGGTGTTTTCTCATTAAAAAATTTCTTGGAATCTTGGAAATTCAAGTTTGGAAACTCCGTACCAACTTCAAATAATTATACAGAAGCAAAAAGGGATGAAAGTTTAGAAAAGGTTTTAAAAAGATGGAGGTAAATATTTTTGTGCAAATTTTGTTTTGATGGATTTTATTAATCCTTGTGGTGTTAGTAGTGATTTCACAGGGTATATTAATATTCAAAGGTCAACATATCTTTACTTTTGGAAACACACAATTGTAGTACATGAGTGCCACTACTCAAATTGCAGTTAAGGTTTGAAGCAAAGTTTTGGAAGGAAAGAAGGTTATTCAAAATCCATTTTTGAAATTGATTGGGAACAAGAAATATTGAGTGGGGAGGACTGTCATTTCCCCAATTAAATAATTTTCAAATAATACTACATGCAAATAATGTTCCACCAACCTACTAGTTTCCTAGGTTGAGATGGAGGCATATTTTTTGTAATAAGGGGCTATGGGACCCAAAAGGACTTTAATTTACCATATTGACATTTAAATGGGTAAAATAAATGATAAATTATAATAAAATAAGGTTACATTGGTTCATGAAGACACTTGGAATCTTGTGGAGTCTTTGGATGACTAGATTCCCCACACACTTGGTATGATCTTCATCCAAATTCGAACAAATGGGTAATGTAATGTTATTTGTGGGTAATGCAGTGTCAAATATAATATAATGAGCCAGGTAATTTGAATAGGTAAAGGATATTAACTCCCATGGAAGAGAAAGATACTAGAAGACAATGTGTGCCACTTGGAAGGATATTCCATGCACTCTATGACAACAAATGATGAAAGATTCTATGAAAAGTATGAAAAATTTAGACCTGATTGCATACATATGAAAAACATGACATGAAAGGGATAAAAATATCCACCAAGATCTCTAATTTTATATTTAGAGGCAGCCATTCGAATTGGGGAAATAATTGGAGCATGAAGAGGAAGACAGGTGTCATGAGAGTTACTAAACCACTAAGATGAGTTGGAGGAATCACATGGAGCAAAATTCAACCTTAATATGCCTCATGAAGTTAATAAAATGATGTCATGAGGAATTAGAATAATTTTTTATCATTTTTTAATTGGAATTTGGCATTTTGGAGAGATTTTGCTTGTCCATTGCACGATGAGTGTTCACTCTCCCTGCTTGTGAACCAATTTCGAGGGAGTTGGATTCCTTTCCAAGTTGGTTTATGGAGAGGCCATTCAGAAATTTCAATGGATATTAATGAAGGAATTTTAGTTTCAATTTTAAGGACCATACAGTAGAATTCTCATCTATTCCTCTATTCTCTCATTCCTTCTTCTCCATTCCCCCACACTCTCATGTTGAGGGCGCACTTGTTGGAGTGGTGCTTGCAATTTGTTGAGTATATTTGGTGAAAAAAATATGAAATGTTAGTTATTTCTCTATAATATAATTTCCATAGTATTTTTAAGTCTAAATATCAATAATACATATGTTAGAGTCTCACATTCCCATGCTCTTGAATAACTGGTTTTCATGGATTTGAATTCAATATTGAAGTAGATTTATATTAGATTTGCATGAGGAAATTCCTATGAGTTTGATGGTTTTTTGGAAGCCATATATTATGAAATTCTCTATAATTAAATTACCATATTATATGCATCTATAAATCCAAGAAACTCACATGTGAAAATCTTGCATTCTCATGCCATTGTATCACTAGTTGTCATGGATTTTGGCTTCAATCCTGAAATAGTTTTATACCATATTTGTATGAGGAAATTCCTATGAGTTTTATGATTTTTGGGAAGCCATATATTATATAATTATATTTAATTAAATTCCCATATTCTATTCATATCTAAATACAAGAAACTCTTGTGTGAAAAGCTTGCACTCTCATGCCATTATATCACTAGTTTTCATGGATTTTGGCTTCAATCCTAAAGTAGTTTTATATAAGATTTATATGAGGGATATTCTCTGGTTTTTATGCTGTTGTAAAATCCATATATGATGTGTTACTCTGTATTTTAATTTTCCTATTCTCTGTGGCTCGAAATCCAAGAAATCCTTATGTGAAACTCTTGCAATTCCATGCTACTAATTCACTAGTTTTCATGTATTTGACTCCCATACTTAATGAGTTGTATATCATAATTGTATGAAGGGATTTATATCGTGTTTAATACTACTGGGGAAGAAATTTTTATTTTGTATATGTTCCCTATATGTCACATCCTGATATGAACCTTTAACTCTACCTTTCATATGTCAAAATCGAGTTAGTTATGCAATTCCCCATAAGCAATTTCACTGAAACTTATCAATCGAATGTGGAACTCTATAGACAGTTTGAAGAAATAATAACCATTTGTAATCATATCCCCTTATGTTTGATAAAAATACCAACACTCTATTCACAAATTACGGAGGGTTGTACTTGATTTGGGAAGCCAAATGTTCCTTCACCCTTGGGGGAATTTGACCACAATTTCCTATATAAAATTGCATTGTTTCTCCCTATCCCCAAAACAGTTTGAAGGAGATTGAATTCAGATAAAAATTATTCATAGTTCATGTGGAAATGTTCTAAGACTCACCCTATCCTTTCATTTCAAATTTGAGACCATTTGAATGTTCTAATTCTAGTGTTGGACAACCGATAGAAGATCATGAGAGATGACATGCCTTGAAGGCAGGCCTCACTCAGTCAAAATATTAATTGATTTATTTTGAAGCATAAAACCACATGGTTTCCTTGAGGGAATCCTTCTCTGCTCTCACTCTATTATGAGGATCTAGCATTCACATGGGAGATCACTCCCAAATCCCAGTTGTTAGGAGAGGTTATCTTAAAATCCAACATGGTGAGTTCAAGAATGTTCTCTATGTTCCCTCTGTTGTAGAAGATATATTTTCTTTTTATCATATGACCTATACAGGCTCTTTCAAGAGAGTTAAATTCAAATCTTAATTGAAATCACAGAAAAAGCTACAGGAAATTTCATAGCGAAAGGGTTTTCTAACCATGCCTCAAAGGCATACGAGTTCTCCAATTTCCTACTTGTTTCACATCCAACAACTTTATTGACTCATTCCAACAACACCAACAAGATATGGCATGAAATATTTGGGCATATCAATTTCAAATATCCCCAGCAAATCCACAATGACAAAATGGTTGAAGGCTTGCATCTCATCCAAACATCAGATGGAGTATGACCTGGTTACTTGGTAGGTAAGCATCCAAAGAAGAGGTATGAAGTTGGGAAGGAAAATAGAGTTTCCTCTATACTTGATATGATACACAGTGATGTTTTAGGACCTATGCCTATAACATCAAACAATGGTTCCATGTATTTCCTTACTTTTTTTATGATTGTTCAAGGTTCTGTCGGGTATATTTCATGAAACAGAAATCAAAAGTATTTGGAATTTTTAAAGTTTTTAAAGCTTTGATTGGGAATAGTTTCAGGAAAAATATCAAGTCCATTAGATCAGATAATGGAGGTGAATACATTAAAATATATTTTCAACATTATTTTGAATTATAGGGGATTCAAATGGAACACTCAGTTCCATACACACCACATCACAATGGTGTGGCTGAGAGGAAAAGTAGATCATTGAAGGAGATGGCAACCTATATTCTCCAAGCCAAGAATATCCATCCTTCTCTTTGGGCTGAAGCTGTAAATTGTGCTTCATACATACCTAATATATTTGCTCATAAATCATTGGTTGGGGCCACTCCATTCGAATCATTGCATGTGCATAAGCCTAATGTATCTCACTTGAGAGTTTTTAGTTCCAAATCTTGGGCCAGAATACCCATGGATAAGAGAAAGGCCTTCCAATCCTAGAGTAGCGAATGCATACTGCTAGGATATGCTGAGGATGCAAAAGCATATTAGTTTATGGAAATTACAACTAGGAAATTCTTCATAGAGAGAAGTGTTAAGTTTGAAGAAGATCAGTTGTTTGATCTACCACCATCCGAAGCACAAGAAGATATAAACAATATTCCACTTCCTTTTGATGATGATATTGTGTCACATGTTTCATATTCAAATGAAGACGAACAAGATCAGCATGATATTGATATTTAGGTTGTACCTCATGAGAATCTAGTCGATCCAGATACAACTCCCATCCCAAATCAGTTGCCTAAGACTAAATTGGCCCAAAAGATCATTAAAGCAGTTGGGGATGGTGATGGGAATTCAAAAGGCAGAACGAGAATAAGGTCCTAGTATCAGAATGAGCATGTTGCACTATCTCACATAGATTTTGTCTCTACAAAGTGGTGCATAGGTTTTGTCTCTACAGAGTGGTGCACCAAGTTTCCAGGAAAGTGCTACTTGATGATAGCGAATGATCAACAATTTTCCCCACAAAAGAACAAAATTGATCATTCCATTCCTCCTCCAGAAAGAAGAAACACATACAACATCCATAAGATCAGAAGAACACTAAGAGGTTCACATGCACAGCTTCGAGATATTTCTGCACAAAAGAACCATGCTGCTACATAGTGCTACAAATTGCAACAACATTTTTGCAAGTTATTACCCAAAGAGGAAGTTTGTTCTCCTAAGTATAGCTTGTTTTTTCTTATTCCTGCTTATTTTAATGGGGGGAGGGGGGGTTCCCATGAGGTTTTCCCCATTTTCCTTAGTTTATTAAGCATTTTTTTAATATTTTAGATTGTATGGGTGAATTTTGGCCTAGTTTCCAGGGCCCAAAGTTGTCCAAGTTAGGATTAAGGGGCAATGTTAGGATTAAATAATCCTCCCTTGTTCATATATAGTCTATTTTATCATTTTTCCTAGCTTAGGGAAAAATTATTATTGTATTAGAGTATGGAGAACACATATAGAGCTTAACTTCCACTTACTTCATGTTCATGCATGATTTTAGGTGCCTCTGAGACCAATCCCTACATTATAGGAGCCACTTTTAGTGCCACCAACAGCCTCCATTAGTTGTTCATGGTTGGTAAGTAGTTATGCTGAGTTAGTCTTTAGTTAGATCACTCTTAGTTAGTCTAGCACCAGTTTTGCATGGTTGCATGGTGAAGTGGCACCTTTTTCCACCTACCTCATCAGTTTAACTAGTTTAATTGATTGCCAGACTGATTTAGACATCATGAGTTTTTTTCTATAAATTCAGGACTAATCTATTAATTAAAGATAAAAATACAGATAATGATATAAGTCTGCATGTTTCTGGAGCATGAAACAAAGCCAAAAGAGGCTGTCCAAGAGTGCAAAAAATGATCCTCCCTATGAAGGGGAAAACAAATCTTAGCCATCAAAAAATTACTAACAGAAAACTTTAAAAGTCAAGCTAGCCTAGGATAGATAGCTGGATAAAACAGACACAAAAACCTTGAGAAGTCAAAAAATCAAGACACCTGGAGAGTCGAGACACCTCACATTACAGCGGCTCGTACGGCACCTCAATGATTGGGAAGTTGTATTCAGTTCCCCATTAAATTTCCTTCTTCTTGTCATTCTTCTACTTCTGGTCTAGTTCGTTGATGCTTCCAATGGATTCGTTGTTCTAAGGGGGTTCCTTTTCTAGCAGAGGTGACAATTTCTTGATAGCTTTTCCTTTCTTCCACAAAAACTGGGGCTGCGGAGAGGTGAGGATGCCCTGAACAGGGGGGACAGAGGGGGAGGTGTGGGGAGAAGAGGAGGGGATGGAGGAAGCAGAGGAGGTGGAGGATGGCGTGGAGGCGACGGTGGTGGGACAGGGTCAGGATTTTCAGTGTTGGCTGGCGAAGGGTTGATAGCATGAAGGATGAGCCTGGTTAGAATATTTTTGAAAACCCAATAATTTCCCCTGCAAGACGAGGTGCGAGTAGATGCAGTGAGAGAGCTAGAGACTTCGTGCTCCCAATCGTCGACCAGGGTTCCCAAAGCCTCTAAAACCTCAACTTCATATCCTCTGTTGCTAACATGTGGGTGAAAGGGTGGCTTTGCAGGATTTCCAGCACTTCCATAACCTCTCCCACCTTTGGGAGGTCCTCTTCGATGCGGTGGCATGAAATTTTTAGGGACTGTGACTGTAATTTTTTGGTGAGGGTGACTGTAACTGTAACTAAAGGAGATGAGTGTAGTGAAAAGGTCGGGACTGGGCTTGAACAAATAGGGCATGATCTGAGCCAAGCTAGAGTAGAGACTTAGCAAGCTCATCAAGGCGCGAGTGAAAAAATATAGGAGCTTGAGGGCGAAGAGCTTGGAGGAGGCCATATTGCAGAGACTCTGATGGGCATAATGGTTTTCCATAACTTCCCTGTACCATGCCTACTCATCCTTAAATGTTGAGGGGACTAGAACTACTTGGATGATCGGGCTTTCCGTCATCTCTGTTGGTGTTGTCGTCATCCACGGAAGTGGCCAGAATCTAATAACTGGAAAGATAAATGTCGTTTTCATGGTGAATCTGATGGGTGTCGGGCGCATAGGGGCGCTGATGTGAATGGGGCCACCCGTCATCCTCCTGGACGACCATGGGATTAGTGAGTGGGATGATGATGTGGTGGGGCACATCCTCATTCTCCTGAGATCTACTATCATCCATCTCAGGCCTCCTGTCACCTGTATTCGGGGATTTAGACAGCATGAGTTAGACTAGTAGCTCCCACGCATTTATTTAGACACTCCTAGTTAGCTATCCACATGATTCGAATTCTCCTTATTGTAACATTATTATGTAACTGTTGAATTAATGAAGATTAATGTTGTAATTTACTAATCAATTCTTCTCAGTTTTATCTGAAATTTGTCTTGTTCAGTGAACATTGTTCTTACTATTCCATTAAAAAATTGTATATTTCAATTGCTCTCATTTCCTGTAGATCAGTTGTTCAATAATTCAAACACTGTCCTTATTTCTTATTACTTCACCATATTCATTTAACTTGTTCTTGAAGATCCATTTGGTCCCAATAACATTCTTGCCTTCAAGTCTTGGGAAAATTTTGCAAGTTTGGTTCTTCTCAATTTGATCCAATTTTCATTCATGGCCTTGATCCAATTATCATATTTACTGGATTCTATGAGGTTCTTAGGTTCCACCACCGATAGTAAGGATTGTTCATTAAACATTAGTTTCCTTCTTGTACTGACTCCAACATCTTTGTCACCTATGATTTGCGTTTCAGGATGATTCGTTTGTATCCTTCTAGATGGAGATCTTGTATCTAGTCTTGGAAAGTCCTTGTCTTCATATTCTTCTTTTTTCTCTTCCTCTTCTTCTTCTTCATCCTAAACATTTTAATTCTTTTGTGAGACTTCATTTTATTCTTCATCATTTGTTCTTTCATCATCATCTTGGATTCTTATTCTTCTTGGTTTCATGTCATCTACTCTTACATATGCACATTCTATGATTTTGTGTAACCTTTGATTGTAACATCTATACGATTTCTTGGTGGATGAATATCCTAAAAATATTCCCTCATCGGTTCTAGATTCAAACTTACCAAGGTCATCCTCATTCCTCTTTATGTATCACTTGTTGCCAAACACTAAAATATTTTACAAACGAAATTTTTCCATACCATAGTTCATAAGGAGTCTTTTCATTATCTACTCTGAGTTTTACACTATCAAGTATATATACAGTTGTGTATACTGCTTCTCTCCAATATGCATCGAACAATTTTACTTCTGTTGAGGCCTGGAAATTCGCAGGTTGCAACAGCAAGGGATTCTCCCCAGTCAATGTTCCCAACTAGCCCGTGACTTTTTGGTGTAGGAAATCCGTCCAGTTTGCGGTTCGGCTACCGTAGGTCAAGAAACAAAACTAAAAGGGCTTACCAGTTGCGGCCCGGTCCACTGTATATATTTTTGTATTTTGACTTAAAAGTATGATATGCACGTGCCTAATTAACATGTAGGGTGATAAGAATGCCAGGAGTACTCACAAAGTGATGCGCAGGTTCTTACCTCTCGTCTTAGAACTCACAAGCATCTAAATCACAAAATAGAGTAAATCTAACTACCTACCTACCTATCCCCGGGGAGATGAAATGTAACTTATAAATGAGTAATGTATATTGTACATGCATTATAAAGAGGAGTTATAGATAGCTGATATTCCTTCACACAACACATGAACTATTAAAGATATTTAGACAATCAGATAGCTAATTGCTTATGAACAGCATTCATTACTCATGGTGGTAATTTCACAGAATAAACCAGAAATCATTCAAACAAGAAAATAGGCCCTAAGAGTTAGAACAATCTCACAGTTAATGGAAAAAGCTGAAAAATGAAATAGTTCATCTTCCACCAATCCATAGCATAACATTTGAATGTCCCACCAAACTTTCCTCCGACAGTCAAACAATAATTCTTTATTGCAAAAAAAAGTAGTTCTTCTTACAATATCTCTTTACTTGTCTTACTGGGAAAAAATCCCCTGCTTCTTCTAAGTCATCTATATTTATACAAAAAAAAATAAGACTGTTGGGCTGCCCACGCATAACTCTTGGGCTTCCCCAAATTTTTTCCTCCCAAAACTTTACTTTTACCAAATGCTTACAAAATTACAACATATTTCAAAAAATGACCCAATATTCACGAGGAGGGTCCTGCTTGAGCATTTAGAAATTTCTTCCAAGCTAAATACTCTGAGGCGAGGCCTTCAAACTCAGAAGGTTCTAAAAAATGAATATTAATATTGAACTTTGTAGCCTGGCTCTTGATGGATTCATTCTTGGCTGCACCCAAATGAAGCTGATATTCTAATAGTTGTGCACTGACTACGGAATGATCTACCTCATTCCTTAAGGTCTGGTCATCGAGAGCTTTAATGTGCTGTATTTTTCTCTCCTCTTCTTGGTACCTTTTCTGTAAAATTTCCACAAACAAGTTGTGTTCCGGAAAAGCATCCAATCTCTGCTCAGGTTCTACTTGGAACCAGTTATAGGTAATCAGGAGCCTTCTAAAAAATTATGTACATGCTCCTTTCATCTTTCTAGCAGCCTTTTTGAATTCTTCAGCTGTATTAACAGCAAACTCCAGTAAGTCGTAATCCTGCTTAAGGGTCTGTCGATATTTCGAGGGCAGCTCTGCAGGAACTTCTTCATTGTCCTCTAGCCTTTCCATCCTCGTTGTCAGGACTTCCAGGATGTCCTGGGATCTATCAACAAAATATGAGGAGGTCTCCAAAATCTCCTCCAATCGACCATCTATTTGCAAAACCTTGCATCTTTCTTCTTCTATGGCCATTTGCAACTTCAACATCTTGGCTTTCTGTGCCAGGACATGATCTTTGAAAGGCTGGAGGTTAACTTGTTGCTCTTTGGCTTCCTTCAAAGCTGCTGTCAGAGAGGTAACCTACTCTTGAAGCTTTGTCTCTTGTTCTTGAGGTTGCCTTTCATTTTCCTCCAAGGTGGTCTTTTGCAGCTCTAGATCTTCTATCTTTCCTTACAGCTACTCCTTTTCTGCCATCAGTTCTTGATATTCTTGTTGTATTCTCTCGATACACTCCTACGTATTTTCCATAGATATTCTTTCTGCTTGGAGGACCTGCAATTCAGCCTTTGAAGACTTTATCTCTCTTTGCACGTCTTCAAATTTTCTCTTCAACTTGTTGTTTTCTTCTCTTTCCTTTCTTAATGTGTCTTTCAGCTGAGAAGAAGACTTCTTGGTTTGCTCCAGCTCTGTCATTATCTTGTCTACATTGTCCTCCGAGGCATGGATCAATGCAGCCCCTACTCTAATAGTGAATATGGGGTCTCGGTCTGTTCTGTATATGATGGTCGTATCAGTTATCATCTTCCCGAAAAGACCCCCTGTTTCAACCTTCTTTTCAGTTCTCTTCACTATCCTTTTTCTTTCCTTGTCATAGAAGATAGTATTAAAATCTGGGATTTCTTCCCCTATCTTCTGTTCAAAGGGGACCAGTCTAAGTGTGGGTACCAAAGACTATCTAGGTGTGCTGACAGCAGGTACTTCTGGGTCCTGAACCTTCAGTTTCTCCACTTCGTGGGTCTGAATGTCAGCTATGTCAGAAGCTGATTGTTCTGTCGTTGTCTGGGTCAGCTTCATCCTCTCTACCTCCTGTTTCTGAAGCTCCTCATCTAGCTTCATTTTTCTTTCTTCTTCTTCAAGTCTGGCCTCTTCTTCTGCTTTTCTGGCTACCTCTTGTGCAGCTCTTATTTTCTCTTCCTCTTCTCCCTTCAGCCACCCTTCAGCTTCTTGAGCTAACCTTTGGCATTCTTCATTTCTTTTCCTGGCTTCCTCATCGGCCTTTGCTTGATCATCCTACCCCTTTCCACCCTTGCTAGTGATCTTCTTTTTGAACTTTCTCCTCAAGGCTATCAAGTTCAATGCACTGCGGAAGACTGACTCTTCTCTGTCCCAATGGTGAGTGTATTCGAAATGGACATTGTTCTCTTTGCAGTGTCCAGCCACTTTGCTGTGGGAATCATTCCTGTGGAAGGGAATTTCACCAAAATGAAACTTTTCCAATTCCTCCACAATTTCATCTGCCTTCTTCACTCTGGTAAACTTATAACTCCCCAACCTGAAAGGCAAAGTGGGATATGCAGCCTTCTTGTGCTCAAATGAAAAGCTTCATATGCCATCTAGCAAGACTTGCCTAACTGCCTCCTTATGAATGATATAGTCTGTGGCATATTTGGGCAGTAGGGAGGGCGCTCTAGAGCCTCCAAACATTCTGAATTAGAGCCCCTCCTCAGTCAGGTAATAATCAACATATTCCTCGATCACCTGCAGTGCTTCCTCAGACATGCAGTCACATTCTTTCAGAAAAATAAGAGTATACAATGGCATGATAAGATGTTCACAGACCTCCCCGTAATGACTGTGGTACTTGTGAGCCCACAGTGGTTTGTATGCGGAGTAGACAGGCATCCTTTCCCAGTCCCAGATGCATCTAAGGCCGAGGAAAGGTTGATCGCATAGTATGCAATCAATGAGTATGGAACTCATGTAAAATTCTAACCTATTTTGGGATACTCCTCCCAAAGTTGAGGCCATGCAGGATGAAAGACTATTTGACACTATATTGGCCCAATTGAATATGGTCCCCTGTGTCGTGACATAAAAGATAATTGGAATCCACTCCAATTTGAAGCTTTTGCCATGAGCTCTCCCAAAAATTCTATTGAGCATTAAGGCAATGAACCTGTACAGGGTCCTTAAGCTTGCAGTGTCATATTCTCATGTCAGCCTGGTTCTAAAGTTTCTGTCGGGCATCAACATTCTCTTAAGGGTCTCGACGAGGTCCATTCTGATGTTTCTCAGCCAATATTCAGTCAAAAATACTTGTGCTTCTAGAAGGTGATAGGCCAGGGCTACATATCCTGGGCTATAGGCAGCATAGCCTTATTTGTCATCATTCTCAAGAATCATCATGGTTACATAGGCAGAATCCACCCAATCACTTCAGAGCATGGAAAGAGCTCTGGTCTTGTAGCAACCTTCATCAGTGAAGATCTTTCTATATTTGTGTATATGCCTTCTTCCTCAAAGCCTATATCAGGCACCTCTCGGCATGTGATCAGCCTGTAGATGTCTCCCCACTGGTACTCAGGCTCTACACCGGTTATGCACTTGGTATCTTCATAGCTATATTCGGTCTTGGTAATGATTTCTACATCAGGATCCACTTCGACCACAGGGACCTTGTTCTTTTGATGCTTTGACATTTTGAGTTCGGAATCTTCCTGTCATATGTGGAATTGTAAACATTAGGCCATTTCGGGATGAGTTGTAAAGATTGAGATAACCATATACAATGTTTTACCTCCTTTGTTTTTAACATGATGGAAGTTAATTAAATGAATCAAATATGTGCACACAAATACTCTGGTCTAACATTGAAAATAGCTTAACTAACAAAACTCGAGTGGGAAACAAAATATACATAAAAATGAAGAAACCTCGGGTTCTCTATGGGTGCCATGATCATTGCGCTACATAGAATAATAGGAGGAATTATTCAATACATTCAACGGGGTAGACTAGTGCACTACCTATGTGCCTTCTATGGTTAATATAACGTTGTGCGGTGGTAAGCTTCCCCAGACCGGCTCGGGTTCGAAACCGACTGTGAACCGGATCGCTTCGAAACAGTGGGATAAACACAACAGGGATTGAGGATGAGGGCAACCTGAGTGAGGAAACCAGCCTAGCAATTGACAGGGGGCCATCAAAAACCTTCCCCTAACGACCTATCGACAGATGGGGCAGACTGGTGCAGACGGCGTAACAGACGTCTACACCAATTTCCCCAACCACCAAGCATAGGGTCGAAAAACATATGGTCGTGGAGGAAAACTACCCCATGGGACACAAAACACCCCCACTGACAGTTACACTACATGCCCCCACTATATATACATGTAAACGACGGGGGACCAAGGGAAAAGGGTCGCGAAAACCTAACCGTGGAACAAAAACCAAAATGCTTAGTCGAACGGAACGGGATAATGCATACAAGAGCCTACCTGGCACTGCTGTGCAATTGGCAGGAGGATGTCTATTAAGCTTCCATGGTTGAGCCACCTAGGAACGAGGGTACACCGACAGCGAGGTCCTAGCGAGCTCAAGCAAACTACAACGCACAACAACGACAGTGCACGACAGTCCCACAATAGCAATAAAATAATCAACACTTGACCCCATATATATATAGTCAACCATAAGCGGTGGGAGAAATATCGGATGGTGAAAACATAAGAATCAGAGCTCACAAGAACATCTCATCCGCAAGGTCGGGTGGTAAAAGAACTAGGAGAACCGTCGGGTCATCCGGGAGAAGTCAATAACGCATCGAAGCTCGCATGACTAAACATCGGAGCGATAGGGGAATGAGGAGCCGCAACGACGGAATCATAAATAACATGACATTCCACAATAGGAAAAATCTAAATCGGAGGCAAAAACAATTTAAAGACCAGAAAGATAGCGCTTTTCGCAGCCGCAACGGCGGAAGCCCAAAACTTAAGGATCAACGAAAAAGAAAGCGGGAATGAAAGTCAATGTAACTATCGGAGAACGTAGGAACAAAATGTTTCGACGTAAATCCAAAAGTCAGCCGATTGAGACAAAATGCATCGGAAAAATTTATCGAAGCTAGCTGCTCATTACTTCTCTGCCACGGCGGGACCGCAAGCAAATAAAATTCTGACTTTAAACACTCAAAAAAGCATTCAAAGGCAATAGTAAGCTTTAAACGAATAGTATATTATTTTGGCATTAGGAAAAATCTTTCAGAAGAATCATCAAACCAAATCAAAAGTCAAACCAAAATAAGCAAAAGGAGGGTCCCGAAATTTTTTGGAATTTTGGGAAAATGTTGCAGCTGCAACAATTGGCGACTACTTGGTGAACCCCAGATTTCTGACTTAACTTCTTCCCAGTAAAAGACTGTCTAGCTCAAAATTTTAATTCTTCTAGACGCTTGTATTCCTAAGTCGGTAAACCCATGCATTTAAATCATTGAGAAGCAGTCCGTTCTTCGAGTAGTGAGATACTCAAAATATCTGCAAGTCTGAATAACTCTTTCGAGGCCTAATAAGTGAGATTTATTTTACTCCGGTCTTTAGGTAGTTTCTAGCTCGGACCCCACAGGATTGTAACATATGGTAAACAGCACTGTCCCTTTGTTCCTCATTCCCATGCCAATTGCACTTTTGTGCCATCTAAACTTTAGTTCTTTTGAGTCCTCCATCTGCTTTTCTTTCTGAATTTTATTCAGGCTCCTCTATCCATAATTTCCTTTTGTGTGAGAGAAGGATTTACTTTCATTCTCACGGACGGAGAAGAACTTTTGGCAATTTGAAATTCATGCTCTTGATACTTTGCTTTGATATGCATTGTTTCTTTAAGGAGTTTTGACTCTTGATAGCCTTTAGGCTTTTCTGAAATCATGGCATGGGATCATTTATATATGATACGTTGTTTACCTTGCTTCCTCTCCATGGGTCCTTTTCCATCACTCCCTGGGACATTTTAAATGTGAAATGGATGGAGCCTCAAAATAGTATTCCAGACCTCTTAATTATGAGTTATTTACAAGGGGTTAAGTAGGACTTCAACGAATGCATTGGCCAATTAGGAACACTTCTTACTAGAAGACATTCTATTGGTTAAACGCAGAGTCTCTTTCCCAAGGTTTCAGTTAATTAAGAACCCTGATGTTTCCATTGCAACCAAAAGTTTGCCTCTTTATTCAAAACAAAATAACTAGCAACAAAGCATTAAACCAAAAGAAAACAACATCAAAGCATTAAACCAAAATAAAACAACATTAATTTATTTATGTACAAAACGAAAAATAAATTGTGTGCCCACCCTTAAAAATTCTTCAATCTAACGAATTAAAGGGCTAGGCTGCAGTGTAGGTCAAAACCTATCCACGGTCTAATTGTGCTATTTTTGAAATCGAAACCATATCTACTAGTCTACAGTCATCCTTATCAGCCTGAGGAAATTGAAGGAGCTCAGGCTGAGTGTCAATCATAGAACTGGCTTTTCCTGCGACATGATATCTTGGTTCAAGTTCGGTTAGATAATTTCCCAAGATAGAATTAGCAGATTCATTACCTTCCCCCAGCTTAGTGACAGTATGTTTCATGTAAGGTTCTCTCAAAATTTTAATCTGATTTGGGGTACCCTTATGAGGTAACCATAAATGAGACCAGTCTAAAGCAAAATAACCCTTTAACCTGGCAGACCAATCTCGGTTCAGAATAAGCCCGTATCCATCCGGTATGTCAGCCACCATAATGTCAATAAATTGACAAATCTTGTTATTTGCAGATAATCGTATGAGAACATTCTTCATTTCTCCCAATACTTTGACATTTGTTCTGTCCAGTTGTACTACTTCCCAGGCTGTAGGCTTTGGTTTTCCATTAATATTTTTGCAGACTTCAAGAGGCATAACATTTACTGATGATCCAGAATCTACCAAGCAATTATGCACGTTATGATTCAGCATTTCTAGAGTCAAAAGAAAAGGTGGAGTTTTAGCTTTTTCTTCCCAATTTGGTTCGATGTCTCCTTCCCCCGGTTGGTTTTTTGTGGGTACATCCTTTTTAGGATCCTCAATTTTTTCAGTGTTTCCTTCATTAACATCTACTTGTCCTTCCACAAGTTTAACAGGCTCGTTGATTGGCTCTGTTTCTTGGTTGACAGTAGTTTTATCTTCAACATTGTCATCGATCTGTCTCTTGACATTCTTTTGTAATTTCTTAATCTTCAAAACATTTGCATTGTCTTTAATTATCAGGTCCATATCTTTTGTTGCTATTGGTATGTGTTTGGGTTTAACAATGCTTTCTTCTGTATCGAAAAGTGAGACAGCGTCCCATAAGAACATGGTATCATCTTCTTGTTTCTCTATGGTCTTGTTATTCTTTTCTTCTTTACCACTATCCTTGGTTAATTTAGAGTCCAGCAGCTGATTGATTACCAATGTCATCGAATTTAACCATTGAGGACACCTTTTTTCAGAATGGGGTTGTTGGTGAAAAGTGCAGAAATTGTCCCCCCCTACCTCTGTTATATTCATTGATGCTGAATTTGGTGGAGGGGTCTTCAATTGGTTGTCATCCTCCCTTTTTTGGTAGTAGGGTTTATAAGTTTTCTGAACTTCCCTTTCTTTCTCTATATCTATTATTCGGTTGGAGATTTTTTGAATCATTTTCAGCATTCCCTCAAAATCATGTGATTTCTCCTCTTTAGGTTTAGACAGCAATAAGGCCCGTATCCCGGTAGTTTTTTCTTCAAGTAGCTCAAGGTAATCTTCTATACTTTCCTTTTCAGCCTCTACCCTTTCTGCCTCTTCATAAGTCTCTGCCAAAGTAGGTCTGGCCTTCATTTTGGCAAACATGGCCAGCTCAGGTCCTAGAGCTGAAGTATAATATTCAATTAAGACCTTGTCTGAGGGTCTGTCAGTTTCAGAAAAGTTATTGAGGTATGTTGAAAACCTTTGAGTGAAATGATGTACCTTCTCATTCTTTTCTTTTTTTAACAAACCAAGACCTTTCATTAGTGATGCATGCATCTTTTGGGCTGCATATTTACTTTTGAAAATCCTTTCAAAGGTGTCCCAATCGGGAATAGAATTCGCAGGCAAACCAAAGTACCAGGATGTTGCTACTCCCTTAAGGGTATGTGGGAATAGTATACAGACAACATCCTCGTATTTTCCAGCCCTTAATCCTTCTATTGCTAGATAGAAGCTTTGCAAATGGTCCTCTACAGCAGTCTTTTCTTCGGGGTTAAACTTAGGCAATAAATTCTCAAAAGCTTGAGGTAGGTTATGCAAAGGAGGTGTTAGGTTCAAAGGTGATCTAACTTTCCAAGCCAGCAGTGGGTTGGGATGATTCACATTTATACCAGCCATGAGCAAAGGTGTGAGAACAGGAGTATGAGTAAGGAGCAACGTAAGGTGAAACAGGGCTTACTAGCTTCAAAGGTGGAACCAAAACCGGTAAATCTGCTTCTACAAGCTCTTCCAGATTCTAAGTACTTGAGTCGGGTCAAAAGCTTCCAAAAATATGCTAGTGGGGTAATCTTGGGAAAATAGGTTTCCTTGGCCAGCCATGCACTGGCGGCCCTCCTTCTAGCGCCAGAAACTATTGAGGCCTGGAAATTCGCAGGCGGCAATAGCAAGGGATTCTCCCTAGTCAACGTTCCCAACTAGCCCGTGACTGTTTGGTGTAGGGAATCCATTCGATTTGCGGTCCGTCTACCGTAGTTCAAGTAACAAAACTAAAAGGGTTTACCGGTTGCGGCCCGGTCCGCCATATATATTTTTGTATTTTGACTTAAAGTATGATATGCACATTCCTAATTAACATGCAGGGTGATAAGAATGCTAGGAGTACTCACAAAGTGATGCGCAGGTTCTTACCTCTCATCTTAGAACTCACCAGCATCTAAATCACAAAATAGAGTAAATCTAACTACCTACCTACCTATCCTCGGGGAGCTGAAATGTAACTTATCAATGAGTAATGTATATTGTACATGCATTATAAAGAGAAGTTACAGATAGCTGATATTCCTTCACACAACACATGAACTATTAAAGATATTTAGACAATCAGATAGCTAATTGCTTATGAACAGCATTCATTACTCATGGTGGTAATTTCACAGAATAAACCAGAAATCATTCAAACAAGAACATAGGCCCTAAGAGTTAGAACGATCTCACAGTTAATGGAAAAAGCTGAAAAATGAAATAGTTCATCTTCCACCAATCCATAGCATAACATTTGAATGTCCCACCAAACTTTTCTCTGACGGGCAAACAATAATTCTTTATTGCAAAAAAAAGTAGTTCTTCTTACAATATCTCTTTACTTGTCTTACTGGGGAAAAAACCCCTGCTTCTTCTACGTCATCTATATTTATACAAAAAAAAATAAGACTGTTGGGCTGCCCACGCATAACTCTTAGGCTTCCCCAACTTTTCGCCTCCCAAAACTTTACTTTTACCAAATGCTTACAAAATTACAACATATTTCAAAAAATGACCCAATATTCACGAGGAGGGTCCTGCTTGAGCCTTTCGAAATTTCTTCCAAGCTAAAGACTCTGAGGCAACGCCTTCAAACTCAGAAGGTTCCAAAAAACGAATATTAATCTTGAACTTTGCAGCCTGGTTCTTGATGGCTTCAATCCTGGCTACACTCAAACGAAGATGATCTTCTAATAACTGCGCACTGACTGCGGAATGATCTACCTCATTCCTTAAGGTCTGTTCATCGAGAGCTTTAATGTGCTGTATTTTTCTCTCCTCTTCTTGGTACCTTTTCTACAAAATTTCCACAAACAAGTTGTGGTCCGGAAAAGCATCCAGTCTCTGCTCAGCTTCTACTTGGCACCGGTTATAGGTAATCAGGAGCCTTCTCAAAAATTATGTACATGTTCCTTTCATCTTTCTAATGGCCTTTTTGAATTCTTCAGCTATATTAACAGTAAACTCCAGTAAGTCATAATACTGCTTAAGGGTCTGTCGATCTTTCGAGGGCAGCTCTGCAGGAACTTCTTCATTGTACTCTACCCTTGTCATCCTTGCTGTCAGAACTTCCAGGATGACCTAAGATCTATCAACAAAATACGAGGAGGTCTCCAAAATCTCCTCCAACCGACCATCTATTTTCAAAACTTTGCATCTTTCTTCTTCTATGGCCGTTTGCAACTGCAGCATCTTGGCTTTCTATGCCAGGACATGATCTTTGAAAGGCTAGAGGTTAACTTGTTGCTCTTTGGCTTCCTTCAAAGCTGCTGTCAGAGAGGTGACCTGCTCTTGAAGCTTTGTCTCTTGTTCTCAAGATTGCCATTCATTTGCCTCCAAGGTGGTCTTTTGCAGCTCTAGATCTTCTATCTTTCCTTGCAGATGCTCCTTTTTTGCCCTCAGTTCTTGATATTCTTGTTATATTCTCTCGAGACACTCCTGGGAAGTTTTCATAGATCTTCTTTCTGCTTGTAGGACCTGCAATTCAGCCTTTGAAGACTTTATCTATTTTTGCACGTCTTCAAATTTTCTCTTCAACTTGTTGTTTTCTTCTCTTTCCTTTCTTAATGTGTCTTTCAGCTGAGAAGAAGACTTCTTGGTTTGCTCTAGATCTGTCATTATCTTGTCTACATTGTCCTTTGAGGCGTGGATCAATGCAGCCCCTGCTATGATAGTGAATATGGGGTCTCGGTCTGTTCCGTATACGATGGTCGTATCAGTTATCATCTTCTCAGACAGACCCCCTGTTTCAACCTTCTTTTCAGTTCTCTTCACTATCCTTTTTCTTTCCTTGTCATAGAATATGGTATTAAAATCTGGTACTTCTTCCCCTATCTTCTGTTCAAAGGGGACCAGTCTAAGTGTGGGGACCAAAGACTGTCCAGGTGTGCTGACAGCAGGTACTTCTGGGTCCTGAACCTCCGGGTTCTCCACTTCCTGGATCTGAATGTCAGCTATGTCAGAAGCTGACTATTCTGTCATTGTCTGGGTCAGCTGCATCCTCTCTGCCTCCTGTTTCTGAAGCTCCTCATCTAGATTCCTTTTTCTTTCTTCTTCTTCAAGTATGGCCTCTTGTTCTGCTTTTCTAGTTGCCTCTTGTGCATCTCTTCTTTTCTCTTCCTCTTCTTCCTTCAACCACCCTTCAGCTTCTTGAGCTAACCTTTGGGCTTCTTTGTTTCTTTTCCTGGCTTCCTCATCAGCCTTTGCTTGCTCATCCTGCCCCTTTCCACCCTTGGTAGTGATCTTCTTTTTGAACCTTCTCCTCAAGGCTGTCAAGTTCAATGCACTACAAAATACTGACTCTTCTCTATCCCAATGGTGAGTGTATTCGAAATGGACATTATTCTCTTTGCAGTGTTCAGCCACTTTGCTGTGGGAATCATTCCTGTGGAAGGGAATTTCACCAAAATGAAACTTTTCCAATTCCTCCACAAATTCATCTGCCTTCTTCACTCTAGTAAACTTATAACTCCCCAACCTGAAAGGAAAAGGGGGATATGCAACCTTCTTGTGCTCAAATAAAAAGCTTCATATGCCATCTAGGAAGACTTGCCTAAGTTCCTCCTTATGAATGATATAGTCTGTGGCATATTTCGGTAGTAGGGAGGGAGCTCTAGAGCCTCCAAACATTCTGAAGTAGAGTCCCTCCTCAGTCAGGTAATAATCAACATATTCCTCGATCACCTGCAGTGCTTCCTCAGACATGCAGTCACATTCTTTCAGGAAAATAAGAGTATACAATGGCATGATAAAATGTTCACAGACCTCCCTGTAATTACTGTTGTACTTTTGACCCCACAGTGGTTTGTATGCGGAGTATACATGCATCCTTTCCCGATCCCAGATGCATCTAAGTCCGAGGAAAGGTTGATTGCATAGTATGCAATCAATGAGTATGGAACTCATGTAAAATTCTGACCTCTTTTGGGATACTCCTCCCAAAGCTGAGGCCATGCAGGATGAAAGACTATTTGACACTATATTGGCCCAGTTGAAGATGGTCCCCTGTGTCGCGACATAAAAAATAATTGGAATCCACTCCAATTTGAAGCTTTTTCCATGAGCTCTCCCAAAAATTCTATTGAGCATTAAGGCAATGAACCTGTAGGGGGTCCTTAAGCTTGCAGTGTCATATTCTCCTGTTGGCCTGGTTCTAAATTTTTTGCTAGGCATCAGCATTCTCTTAAGGGTCTCGACGAGATCCATTCTGATGTTTCTCAGCCAATATTCAGTCAAAAATACTTGTGCTTCTGGCAGGTGATAGGCCAGGGCTACATATCCTGGGCTATAGGCAGCATAGCCTTATTTGTCATCATTATCAAGAATCATCGTGGTTACATCTGCTCTGGGAAGAATCCACCCAATCACCTTAGAGCATGGAAAGAGCTCTGGTCTTGTAGCAACCTTCATCAGTGAAGATCTTTCTATATTTGTGTATATGCCTTCTTCCTCAAAGCCTATATCAGGCACCTCTTGGCGCGTGATCAGCCTGTAGATGTCTCCCCACTAGTACTCGGGCTCTACACCGGTTATGCACTTGGTATATTCATAGATATATTCGGTCTTGGTAATGATTTATACGTCTGGATCCTCTTTGACCACAGGGACCTTCTTCTTTTGACGCTTCGACATTTTGAGTTCGGAATCTTCCTGTCATATGTGGAATTGTAAACATTAGGCCATTTCCGGATGAGTTGCAAAGATTGAGATAACAATATACAATGTTTTACCTCCTCTGTGTTTAACATGATGGAAGTTAATTAAATGAAGCAAATATGTGCATGCAAATACTTTGGTCTAACATTGAAAATAGCTTAACTAACAAAACTCGAGTGGGAAACAAAATCTACATAAAAATGAAGAAACCTCGGGTTCTCTGTGGGTGCCATTATAATTGCGCTACGTAGAATGACAAGAGGAGTTATTCAATTCATTCAACGGGGCATACTGGTGCACTGCCTATGTGCCATCTACGGTCAATATAACATTGTGCGGTGGTAAGCTTTCCCAGACCGACTCGGGTTCGAAATCGACCGTGAACCGGATCGCTTCGAAACGGCGAGATAAACACAGCAGCATTTGAGGATGAGGGAAATCTGAGCAGGTCAACCAGCCTAATAATTCATAGGGTGCCATGAAAAACCTTCCCCTAACAACCTATCGACAAACGGGGCAGACTGGTGCAAACAGCATAACGGCCGTCTGCACCAATTTCCCCAACCACCAAGCGCAGGGTCGAAAAACATATGGTCGTGGAGGAAAACTATCCCGTGGGCCACCAAAATCCCCCACTGACAGTTACGCTACATGCCCCCACTATATATACATGTAAATGACGGGGGACCAAGGGAAAACGGTCGTGAAAACCTAACTGTGGAACAAAAACCAAAATTCTTAGTCGAACGGAACGGGATAATGCATACAAGAGCCTACCTAGCACTGCTGCGTAACTGGAGGGAGGAGGACTATTAAGCTTCCATGGTTGAGCCACCTGGGAACGAGGGTACACCGACAGTGAGGTCCTAGCGAGCTCAAGCAAAAGACAATGCACGACAACGACAGTGCACGATAGTCCCACAATAGCAATAAAATAATCAACACTCGACCCCATATATATATATAGTCAACCATAAGCGGCAGGAGAAATATCAGATGGAGAAAACTTAAGAATCAGAGGTCACAAGAACATCTCATTCGCAACGTCGGGTGGTAAAAGAACTAGGAGAACCGCCGGGTCATCCGAGAGAAGTCAATAACGCATCAGATCTCGCAAGACTAAACATCGGAGCAATAGGAGAATGAGGAGCCACAATGGCGGAATTATAAAGAACATGACATTCCGCAATAGGAAAAATTTAAATCGGAGGCAAAAACAATTTAAAGACCAGAAAGATAGCGCTTTTTGCAGCCACAACGGCGGAAGCCCAAAACTTAAGGATCAACGAAAAACAAAGCGGGAATGAAAGTCAATGTAA